>JASUDE010000184.1:0-27040 GCA_034509685.1 Colletotrichum cereale
TGAACTAGGGGGGCAGGGGGGGGGGGGCAGTAGATCTTTGCGAAATGTACGACAAAGGCACAAAAATGAGCCTTTGGGAAGAGAGAAAGAAAAGAAAGGCGTTCCTTGGAAGAAGAGGCCGAAGGAATGTGAAAACGAATCATGTACGACCAGGATCACGATCTTTGCAACCCATGAGCAGCGGATGAGAGTTGTTGGCAAAAGGGGACACATCAAGCTTGAGTTGCATAGCAAAGCTCCATAGCCGAGTAGATTCGAAGCTGTCAATCCCTTCGATTTAACGCCCATTATGTTGGATTCCGTTTCTCGGTATTGTTTCGTTGTTTAACGCAATTACTTCTCACCGTGTTTGCACCTGGCAAAACCTGATGACCTTGTTTACGCATGGAGAAGGATCCGTGTCTCGGCAGTCTAGGAGCCACAGCTGTCTCCTCCTCCTCGTCGTAATTGTTCAAATTTTAGACTTTTCTTTTGTTTAAATTCTTTTGACAGTTACCAGGTTGTTTACAGCTGGTCCAAATAGCTTCATATAGTCCCGGCGATCTTCCAAGACAACCTGCATACTCGGCCCACTATTCGGTACTACAAGCAGCGGCCGTTTAGCACAGCCGGCTGTGAGTGCTCTTCAACGCTCGACTTCATTGTCGTCATTTCTTGGTCATGTTAGAGTTTGGCTCGAGCCAGATAGTCTTTACACAGTACAGCAAGGAAAGAAATGCCAAAACAAAACACACCTCTCGAGGCCGGAACCTCGGGGGTCTGCAATTGTCGGGTCTCTCACCGGTGTACGCCTCCTACGGCCCGTCAGGCTGGCGTGCCCATGTTACTTTCCATGCCCAAAGTTAACTTTGTTGAGCATCCAGGGTGTCCGACTATGCGGCAGGACGACTCAGGATAACTTGGCTCTTGTCTAGCAAGTTATGCATCAATTATCTTCCCGAAGGAAGAAGGCGAGGTAGCTAGACGGCGTGCGAGTTGACCGGTAGTGCCATCGACATTGGGGTCAACAAGGGGCCATAAGTGGAACTGTTCTCTTTCGCGAGGCCGTTTGCTAAATATATCTTTTCCGAGCCTAGCTCATGTAGCATGGCCATAGGCCGGATCCATGATGCTCAGACCAAGCAATTTTGTACGAGCGCTGCTGAGCTGGGCATGCCGCTGCAAGCACGCTGATCACAAGAGGTCAAGGGCCGTACGTGGTTCCGACCTCAAATCTATGCTGCTTCATCCTAGAACCCGTGCCAGGGATGGAGGCAAAACAAAGATGAGGGTTTAGGGGGTTTCCTACCTAGGGAGACACGAGGTTGAGTCGAGGCAACCACCACCACCAAGATCTTTCAACCATGTCTCCGTTTCCCAGGGCTAACATTGAGACACCATCGTTTAGTTCCAAGAGAGCCCAGGCACATGATGACTAGATGGTTTTTGTTGCGAGTGTATCGGTGTATTTTTGATGACTGACGGGATGAGCCGTGGCTGAGGGATGTAAGCCCTATAGTTCGAGTGACGTCTCAACCCGAGCTCCGTCCAGAAAAGCGACGCGAAGGGAAGGTGTTGAGAGGCATACGTAAGTCGAGCAACAGCACTGACGGTGCTCCGACTCGGTTGGGAGTCTGATAGATCAGTCTCTTTCCAAACCTTGGTGGAGGCAGAGATTGGCGCCAGGAGGGATAGGTACAGTGCCAATACAGAGGGGATGACGGATTAGAACCAAACAAAGCGAAGAGCTACGTAGTGCGACCACTACGTGTTGTTGGCACGTCTGGCCAGGGTTCATCCTGCCTCGAGGACCCCTATATTGACCAGGCTCACGCTTTAAAAAGTTCAAATCATCGCCGGTCCGTAACTCTGTTTGCGTTTCGAGGGCGGGAGGGGCAAGAGACCAGAGGAGACCAGACGCGCTTGGAAAGCGTTTAAGGCCCGCGGGATACAGGAAGAGAGAGGGGGGGGGGGGGAGGGATTGTGTTCGTTTATCACCAGGCTACGGCAGCCAATTCCATCTCAAGGCGGTCGACAGGCAAAGAGGAAAGCTTCACCCGCGGTACGTCATCGCCATGCGGCGGACGTGGAGGGGGGCAGCGGTTATCCCACGAAAATTGTACGCGTGTATGAAACGGGAGCATTGATCGGGAGGGCAAGATGCGTGTTTGGGGTTCCCCGTGCAGGGACGGGGCCAAACAGCATCGCCGGTCGGTTGGTTTCTCTACGGGAAAACGGACGAAAACTGCCGCCAGCGAAAGGGTCCGTTACTACGCGGGAGAGGGTTTGCAGCGTAGCCTTTTTTGTTTGCGTCCAATGTGCGAAACCACCACTGCAGAACTGCACTGGACGCAGATGGGGGCAAGTTATGGGCCACGAAAACGAGCATCAGATCACCGAGAGGAGGGTGGTGGTGGTGGTGAGGTACTGGACTGCGGTTGAATGCACTGTGCCAATGCTGCATTCTGGTGGGCGGCTACGGCACGGTCGGAGCCGTCGGAGCCGCCGGAGTGGAGGAGGGGGCAAAGGGAGAAGGGTGAGAGAAAGCAGTTCGGTTCGGTTATCTATCTGTCAATACGGTAGCTGTACGTAATGAGTCGGTGGCCGTCAAAAGTGGCACTGATGAAAAAGGTGAACAGATCGATCGGGTTTAGATACGGCCGTCCGTACATACGTAGCCTTACCTCATACATTAGGTACGTAGAGGTAAGGCAAGTAACGTAATTACTATGTAAGTTGCCTACCTACCTACCTAGGTAGGTCTAAATCACGGTGTGTGTGTGTTGGTTGCAGCTGCAGGACACAGTGACACAGTGCGGTCATCCGTCCTCTCATCCATCAGCTCGCCCCAACACCATCGTTCATCACGCACCCCATCCATGAAGAAAAAGACTAGGTAGGGGACCTGGTACTTTGGAGTCTGTACCCTTTCCCTCCATTTTATTTTGAGTTCCCACGCTTGAAGCACGCAAAGCAGGCCCTGCATCTCGGTCTTTGTACTAGGTTCATATTCTCTAGGCATTACATTACAGATTACCGTCACAGGTTTTCTCTCTGCTCCATTTCTTTTTAGAATCCGTCCCTTCCCACCTTTCTTTCCCCCCTTTCCTCCTAGAGAGACACATCACTCCTACGTTATTTCATCTCCCCCAGGTTTGGCCATCTTCTGCATCCGTACTTGTTGCTCACCTTCTCTTCGTATCGTAATATCTACTCCGCCCTCCTCAGCGCGCCCGCCTAGTGGGAACAAACCCACCGGCTCCCACCCCCCCAGTACGCCGAATAGCGCACTCGGACCAATCATCATTTTGCGCCACTGAAAAGCGATCACTCACCCCCCAATCGACTTGTGCTGAAGGTGTCGTCATCGTACCCAGCCTTCGAAGCCTGCAGAAGCACCAAAAGAGCCCGTTCCATCAAGCGGCCCCTTTGCCAAACCCTCGTCCACCTTTCCTCCCCTCCTCCTTCGCTCTTGTTTGTCCGTTACCTCATTTCGAGGAAATAGGACGAGTCAATAGCGCGGCCACCCGTTATCTCGATCCCAAGACGTCGAAACGAACCACCGCCGGTCGCTCGGTTGCACATCCTCCCCCCAGCTAAAAAAGAAACACCCGCCCCCGGGGCCTTTCTCCTCCTCCTAGTAACTCATCATGTCGTGGGAACTCTCTCGCCGTCGCATCGTCCGAGCTGTCAACAGCAAATATCTCTACGGACGTCTTGTATGCCAACCCCTCCCGTACACCGTCCCTGCTTTGTGCCCGTCCTCCAAGACTTTTTGAGGCATTCCTTGAACATCGCCATCTGAATCACCCTTGTCTCGCTTTCTCTGTCTCTCATACTCTCTCTTTCTCTTGTATTGAATATCTGATTTGCATCGTCCATCATCGCTCGCCGCCATAAATCACCACATCGACCTGCGCTGACTTGCCTTTTCCCGCTATAGCCGCTGCTTCACGCAGTCATCGCCCTTATCGAAATGGTGCTCGTCGCCAGGTTGGTCTCCAAGTTCAACCAATACTACGATGAACGGCCACGTACGTCGCCCCCAAACTCTCCCCACACCCAAACCATACTTTTCCACTCATGATGCGCCCCATGCTAACATTGGCTCCCCGATAGTCCTCACCATGATGGTGACCAACGCCATCCTCGGAGGCATCGCCGACACGACGGCCCAGACCATCACGGCACTCCGCCTCAAGGCCGTCCGCAAGCCCGGCGGCCTCAATAAAGACGACGGCGTCGCCATCGAGATCCACGACCTCGACCGCAAAAACCCCTTCTACGAGAAGGATCTCATCCCGGACGCCAAGTACCTGCCCCCGCCCTTCGACTTCGAGCGTCTCACCCGCTTCATGGCCTACGGTTTCGCCATGGCGCCCCTGCAGTTCCGCTGGTTCAAGTTCCTGTCGACCACCTTCCCCATCACCAAGACGAGCGCCTTTGTGCCCGCTATGAAGCGCGTCGCCTTCGACCAGCTCATCTTCGCGCCCTTTGGTCTGCTGTGCTTCTTCTCCGTCATGACCGTTGCCGAGGGTGGTGGCCGCCGCGCCGTGCTGAACAAGCTGCGCGACATGTATGTTCCCACGCTCAAGGCCAACTTCATTGTCTGGCCCGCCGTGCAGGTCATCAACTTCCGCTTGATGCCCGTCCAGTTTCAGCTGGTGAGTTGCCCCGAAACCGTGCCTGCTGCACACAAACAAAACAGCAGTGTAGCTAACTTGTCTCCCAGCCGTTCGTCTCCACGATCGGTATCGCCTGGACGGCCTACCTCTCATTGGCCAACGCCTCGGAGGAGGTTGACAACCGCCCCGCTCGTGAGGACGCCCACATCCGCCTCAGCTAAATCCGTTTCGTACAAAGCATACACATCCGTACTCGATTTCCTTGATATTGTTGTCAGTGGCTCGGCACAGGCTTGGGTCAGGTCATACACCACTGCAGGCATTTCCAAAGGCGTTACACACAGGCCCGACGTGGGGAGGACTATTATCGTGAGATCCCCTCCGGTCCGTCTCAATTGCTACACGAAAGCACTGGGTGCTTTCGATGGGGGTTATAGGCGTTTGGAGTCTTGAGGGACGTTCCGAAATCGATATGGGGCGGCCCTTGCTATTATTCTCTTTGTAGCAAATCAGCAATACACTGTAGTCATGTGTGAGAAAAAGGTGTCAACTGTTCATTCGGTCCTTTCGTCTAACGCGTCCGGGGCGGAACGAGTGATCTGAGGATGCTGTGACATGTCCGATTTCGTTGCAAGCAGGGCGGTGTATCCCTCGGTCATATTGAAGGAGACTGTTACTGATGGGCAACCACGGGCACCCTGATGGGTTTCTAGTCTGGACTCGTTGCGGTTATGGCACAACAGACGCAAGGGTCGGTGGTCTAAAAGCAGGTCGACAGTCCAATTATAGTAACGAAACAGGAAACGCGGTAGCCAAGACGCTGCTGGCTCGTCTAGCGACTTTTGAAGCTGTCCCGTTGATGCCGGGTGGACGGACGGCCACGACCGGGGGTGTTGAGGGAGAGGCGTAATTTCTGTGAGGTATCAGACTACTATAACGTCACACACCACGGCGGGGCACAACAGCTCCTGCCGCTGCTGCGCTGCGGTTCTGGGCTCAAGCTCCCCACTTTCGGGCAAGCATCCCCCCCTTTCCCCCCTGGCAAGGGAGGAGGCAGAAGGCCCGGCCAGCTAAGGACAACAAGCTGCTGCCACAGCCTGTAGCATCCCATCCCACTAAGACACCAAGACAAGAGAGACCGAGTTCAACCCCGCCAACAAAACAAAAAAAGCCGTGAAAAAAAAACCACTGAGAATGCCCCTCGAAGCACCGGGCAGGCAAGGCAGTAGCAGCCAACCCCACCATGACCATGGGTGAAGCCTCCCCCCAACGTGTGTTTTGAACCACTCAAGGTAATGCTGATTGTTGCGTGGTTTTAGTTTGTGTCCTGCTTGTGTCCCATCCCATCCCGTCCCATCCCAGCTCCCCTCCTAAATATACCTCAAGTCATCCATCATTTCCTCTCAACTTCTTTTCCCTCCTCTTCTTCCCTCAACTACACCTCCGTCCCCTACCTCCTACAACACCAGATACCCTTCCAATCGCAACCATGTCTCTCGCCAACAAGCTCTCCATCACCGACGTTGACCTGAAGGACAAGCGCGTCCTCATCCGCGTAAGTCATCCGACCCTGCTGTGACCCCGTATTGCTTGCTGGTAACCGTTGCCGGGTGTTGGCTGCTCTCTGCGCTGCGTAGTTGGCAGTTTTACCCCACCATGCCACCCCCGCCAGATCCCGGGTGAGAGCTCACAGCCGTTCCGTTTTCTGGCGATACGGGACGAGCCGCGGCTCTTCAGCTTCGGGACTCTGTCATGCCACGCACGCCCGGCATTGGGATACACCAGGTGGCCATACGGCTATCCTCGTCCCTGCTAGACCGTCTCCCCCACTAACCGCCCCGCAGGTCGACTTCAACGTCCCTCTCGATGCCAACAAGAAGATCACCAACAACCAGCGCATTGCCGGCGCCGTGCCCACCATCAAGTATGCCATTGACAATGGCGCCAAGGCTGTCGTCCTGATGTCCCACCTCGGCCGTCCCAACGGCGAGGAGAATCCCAAGTACAGCCTCGAGCCGGTCGTGCCCGAGCTCGAGAAGCTGCTCGGCGGCAAGAATGTCCAGTTCGCCAAGAACTGCGTCGGTAAGGACGTCGAGGACCTCGTCAACAAGGCCAACAACGGCCAGGTCATCCTGCTCGAGAACCTGCGCTTCCACATCGAGGAGGAGGGTTCCGCCAAGGACAAGGACGGCAACAAGATCAAGGCCGACAAGGCCAAGGTTGAGGAGTTCCGCAAGGGCCTCACCGCCCTCGGCGACATCTTCGTCAGTGAGTCTTTCCCTCCGCCAGTGTGCTCTTCGAAACACGGTTACTAACCACGGCCAGACGATGCTTTCGGCACTGCCCACCGCGCCCACTCCTCCATGGTCGGCGTTGACCTGCCCCAGAAGGCCTCTGGTTTCCTCATGAAGAAGGAGCTTGAGTACTTCGCCAAGGCCCTCGAGAACCCCCAGCGCCCCTTCCTCGCCATCCTCGGTGGCGCCAAGGTCTCGGACAAGATCCAGCTCATCGACAACCTGCTGGACAAGGTCAACACCCTCATCGTCTGCGGTGGCATGGCCTTCACCTTCAAGAAGACGCTCGAGAACGTCAGCATCGGCGACTCCCTCTTTGACGAGTCCGGCGCCAAGACGGTCGGCAAGCTTGTCGAGAAGGCAAAGGCCAACAACGTCAAGCTCGTCCTGCCCGTCGACTACGTCACGGCCGACAAGTTTGACAAGGACGCCAACGTCGGCTCCGCCACCGACGAGTCCGGCATCCCCGACGGCTGGATGGGTCTCGACTGCGGCCCCAAGTCCGTCGAGCTCTACAAGCAGGCCATCGACGAGGCCAAGACCATCCTCTGGAACGGCCCCGCCGGCGTCTTCGAGTTCGACAAGTTCGCCAACGGCACCAAGGCGACGCTCGACGCTGCCGTCGCTGCTGCCGAGGGCGGCAAGATCGTCATCATCGGTGGTGGTGACACGGCCACCGTCGCCGCCAAGTACGGCGTCGAGGACAAGCTCAGCCACGTCTCCACCGGCGGCGGTGCCAGCTTGGAGCTTCTCGAGGGCAAGGAACTGCCCGGTGTCACTGCCCTGTCGAGTAAGTAAATCAGTCCTCGTCCGCGCGAGGATGCGCCCCGCTCCACGGACTCGATTGGTCTGATAGATGATGGGCAAGGTCGGTCTAGTAAGGCCAGTTTGTAGGACTCCAAGGTGGAAAAAGAGGAGTTGGTCATGATGAACGTAATGCCCCCGTGTCATGTCCCAAGTAAACATAGAAAGTCACGACATCAAATAAATAGTAAAAAGAGTAGAAACGTCTCGTTCCAAAACCGTGAAGAAGAAACATTTTGCCCTTTATGCGATTTCATTCCAGTCCTGGTATGCCGCCAATTCGTCTAGAGCTCATACGTAGGTAGTCTATGCCCGTGGTCCCACCCCGTCACAATGCGTCATTCCAGTTTCCCCTCTCTCAAAATAAAATACATTTCGTAGGGTGTGCGCAATCATCGTCGCTTGGACGCCTCGACCTTCTTCAGCTCCTCCCTAGGCAAACGTTAGCATCTGAGGGTCCTGATAGACTGGGGGTCCTGTCGGGCATTGGGGTTGCCATACTTCAACTGCGCCGAGAAGTCGTCGCTCGTGTCGTCGTCGTCCCAGCTCTCCTCCCACAGGTGCTGCGTCGAGCCGCTTCCGCTGGCGGCCGCTTCGGTCTCCTCCTGGGGCCAGTCTACCGTCATGGTGGTCAGGTCAGCGCGAGTTCTCCGGAGTCCAATTTGTCCACTGATGATTCACTCCCGTGCCGAAGACGTCCCCCACCCACCCCCAGCTCGGTAACGACAGTTCTCGACGGGGAACCACGGGCCGCACTCGCGTCTTCGTATGCAAAACCAGAGCGTATAGAGAAGGAAAGGGGGGAGAAGGAGGAAGAGGGGGAGGAGGAGGAGGAGGAGGAGGAGGAGGAGGAGGGATAGAGTGAGACGATGCGAAAGGGAAGAGGAGAACGTACCGTCAACGGGGAAGTCCTCGAACTCGTCATCCTCGCCGAGCGCGGGCTTCTTGGCGGCGGCCTGCTGCTGCGCCGTCGCCTCGTCGGCCTTGGGGTCGGCGGTCTTGTCCTGCGCAGGCTTCGCGTCCGATGAGGCCATTGTATATGGGTCGTGTGGGTTGTCTGGTTTGGCGGGAGCTTTTTGGAAGGGGGGTGGTGTGTTGTGTGGTAGCGTTTGCCCGCTTCTTACTGCAGGATATCCTCGCGCGGATGGGTTCGTCGACGGAAAACAAGATTGATCGGGATGGTTCGTGAGGATTCGGAAAGGGGACGAGGGAGAGAGAGGCAAACTTGATCGTGGGAGGTAAGGCGGATGGATGCGTTTGGGGAGTCGTGGTTTGTGGGATTGCCGTGGGTATTGGATTGGTGGTGGTGGTGATGGTGGGAAAGCTACTGGGGTGCGGGCGAGGTGCTGCTGGTTGCGAAGGTTGTTGGACGGGGCGGAAGTTGCCGCGTTCGCTGAGCGTGCTGGGTGCGGCGGGCAGGTTGGCTAGCTGGCTGGCTAGCTGGCTGGCTGGCAGGCGGCACTGGGAAGGCGTAATGTAATGCCTGGACCTGGCGCCGCTCCGTCCAGGACCTAAGAGGGGTGGGGGTGGTTGTAGTTCTTCTTCCTGGCGCACCCCCGTAGCATGACCATCCCCACTTTGCGCCGGCTCGGTGATGGGAGGGTCGGACTTGGACATTACAGAGCTTCTTCTTCTTCTTTTTGTTTACTTGTGCTTTTTTTTTTGTATTAACAGAGGACACTTAAATGCTGGTACATGAAACGGGCGTAGAACTGCTATTTATTAGGCCCTTTCTCTGTCAAAGTCCTCCGTTATGAAAAGGCTGTCAGGTTCCGAGAGGAAGAGCCATGACTTGACATGGCTCTAACGCGAATCTCACCTCACAGGGAGTAAGACGCCATCGTGTATTAGTGGACGGGGGAGAATCGTGAAAAGATGTTGCTTCGATGTTGATTCCTTCCTTGTGTGATCTGGGCCGACTCTCATTTATCGAAGCACTCGACACTCGCTGCCACCGACCCCGAGCTCCAGGCGTGGGCTCTCGCTCGACACAGCTTCAAGCTGTGCCGTTGATCTCAAGCATACCTCGGATAGTGAAGCCGCGCCGAGAGATCTTCCAGACACGCGTCGCAATACCCGCCCTCCCACCATGTCTCCATGCTCACCGTCACCCGACAAGCCCAACCGCGCTGCCTGGCCGCCCGGCACAACTCTGTCCACCGCTCCGTCGTGTGACGACAGTCTTCCTTCGCCACTCGTCGGATAATGCACATTGTGGCTATCTTCGTAACGCTCAAATAAACGCGGAGGGTCTGTGATGGTAATAATAGCTCACCTGAGAGTCTATGTAAACGTGGGATGGGTTCTTCTGCTGATGCGATCCCTAAAGGGACCGTTTATATAAATGCCCATGGCACCACTGACTCTTCGCTTCCCAGAAAACAACGCTGTTTGTTACACTGCACATATCTTATACGACTCATACGACTCATGCTCCTACACAAACAATGCTCAGCCCCAAGAAACCTGGCTGT
Source organism: Colletotrichum cereale (assembly GCA_034509685.1). Taxonomy (NCBI): domain Eukaryota; kingdom Fungi; phylum Ascomycota; class Sordariomycetes; order Glomerellales; family Glomerellaceae; genus Colletotrichum; species Colletotrichum cereale. Next base: position 10,177 of record JASUDE010000184.1, read on the forward strand.
AGTCTATTGCTCTTTGCAAATGTCAGCTGTCCTGTACCGAGAACAACCATTTCCAACAAGCGCTCAATTCCCGGCTCGTCATGCCTTCCTAGTGTTTGAGAGACTGACAGTGCTACTCGTCCTCGTCTTCGTTGGCCACGTCGTTCTCTTCCTGCTCCTCGTCCTCTGCTTGCTCCTCGTCTTCTACTTCTTGCTCATCGTCCTCTTCTTGTTCTTCGTCGCCTTCTTGTTCTTCTCCACCCTCTTGCTCCTCTTCGTCTTCTGCTACCTCCTCAGCCTCCTCACCTTCGCCTTCGCCTTCTTCCTCATCCTCATCTTCTTCGTCACCTTCCTCATCTTCTTCGTTGCCCTCCCCCTCCTCGGCCTCATCCTCTTCTTCTTCCGCTCTCTCTTCTTCTTCTATACCCTCTTCTTCTTCTTCTTCCCCTTCTTCCCCTTCTTCCCCTTCTTCTTCTTCTTCTTCTTCTTCTTCCTCCTCTTCAACACCCTCTTCCTCTTCACCGCCCTCTTCCTCTTCACCGCCCTCCTCTTCTTCTTCCTCGCCACCCTCGTCCTCTTCCTCCTCGTCGCCGCCGTCACTGGATTCGTTATTTTCACCCTCACGAGCAGAGTCAACGCTCTTTCTCAGGTTCGGGAACATAAGTGAAGGAGGTGGCTGCTCGTCCCAGTCATCAGGAACGTCACTGAGCTCACTTTCGTCATCAGCCGAGTCGTGGATACTGCCCCGAGGGCTGGAGCCGGCTATGGCATGTGCAGGTGCCTCTTCGCCCTCTTCGCCTTCCATCGCCGTGTCGTCTTTCATCTCGGTGTCCTCGCCCTCTCCTTGGTCCTCAGCATCGCTGCCTTCTTCAACATCTCCGGCAGGAGTGTGCGTTCCGTTCCTGCCGCTCGAGACCGATCCGACGCGGGATTTGGATGGGGCAACCGATGACTTTGGCGCCTCACTGAACCGAGCAAAAGCTTGTTCGGCTTTCCGGATGATGTCAGGTCTGCGAACGCCTGCCCTGCGCCTTGGGGCTGCTTCAGGTGCCGCTGTCTTATCGCCTTCACCGTTCGCCCCCGAGTCTTGCGCAGCAGATGGGTTAAGCAGATTACCCAGTGAGCTTGACGGCTTCAGTTCAAGCCCACCATCGGCCTCTTCTCTGGCACGGGCTCTGGCGCGTGCCTCGAGAACTTCATGCGGCTCTGGACCTGGCAGCGTAGGACCAATCTCCTGGTAGATGAGGGCGTAGCAGTCGTTGATGAGGTCATCAATGGCTCCGGCTTTCATCAGGCCTCCATTGAGCTTCTTCAACTCGATCGTCTCCTTCAGGCAGTTGAATGCAGGGATGTCCGTCAACGGACCTCCAGCCCACTCGGTAATGCGATCTGCCATGATTTCCAGCTCTTCCAGTGACGTCGACTTGAATGGATCATCCAGCGTTGGAGGCACTTGGAATCCCTGCCGCAGCAGCCGGAGATAAGCCATGGAGCACATTTGCCACAAGTCGCTGAAATGGTAAAAGTCGGCGCCCTTCTTTCGTAGACGCCTGAGGACCATCTCCAAGTTTACCCTATCGTTCATGACGACTAGAATCTTGACCATAAATCGGATGTACTGCGATGTGTAGACGTGATGCCGCCCGGGACGTTCGGCGTCGCATTTCCAAACATTCATAACCATGGTTTTGGTGAACATGGACTCTCTCAGCACGTTGAAGGCGGCCTTGGCCTGGACAAGCTCGGGCGACTCCCCATCTTCGTCGAAAAGGAGGCGAGCGTGACGCATGATAATACGGTGCTGCCAGTTGGACTTGTCCTTATCCCGAAGATGGTGTAGGTTCCTGATGACATATTCCTCCCAGTCCTCGTTGTCATCGAGTGTGATGTCGTCGCCTAGCTCCATGCCGAATGGTTGTCTCGACAGGACATCCGCTGCTTCCTGCGGCTTCAGATCGCCGCGGACAACCAGCTTGTAGACGATTGATACGATCTTGTAATGCGGCTCTAGAATGGGATCACTGTGTCGCGACTTGGGCACCGCTGAAACAACCTCGACTGCATGCTCGAGGGCTGACACCATGTACCCGACCGATGGGCGGGTCTCACGGTCCTTCTGGCTCAGCTCATCAAGGGGTTTCTGGTACATCTTCCAGAGGCATTTGGTGAGCATGTATGGATTCCTATGCCGAGTTAGTGATAGGTCGACAAACTCATAAAGCAGATGCTCACCTCCAATCCTGCGGCTTGCGTCTCATGGCCCGCTTAAACAGACCAGCCGCATATTTCCAAACCTTGTAATCTTGCATCTGGTCGTGAAGCACCCTCTGGAAGGTTCCAGCGCCAGTAGGCTCGATGAAGAACCTCTCAAGGTCTGCATGTTGGAACGGCTCCATGGCGAGGGGCTCACGGCTGGATGCGTACAAACGCATGGCGAAGTTGTGGTAGAGCTCATACAAAGGATCCTCGTCCTCGTCATCGATGTCTACTTCCCAAGAATTGGACAGTGCAAGGGTATAGCAGTGGATCGAGTTTCGTTGAAATTTGAGCAGTTCCCCGCGCTCCTTATTCATCTTGTCGGCTGACCACAAGACGGCCTCGTCGAGCTCGTAGTCGAAGCACTCGGCAAGACGGAACCAGGCGTCCCACTTGTCTGGAGTGAACTGAAGCTGCAGCCGCAAAAATGTTGCTGCGAGTCGCAAGTCGTCAGTGGCACCGGGCGTCTGTCGTTTACTCAAGTCAACCTGTTTGAACCTTGTCAATGCAATCATGCCCAACAAGAAGAACCACCCGTGCTTTGCCAGGGTGCTCTCCGGGGTGTTGACGGCGACAACGTCCAGTTGGACACCGCCAGTGAGGGCCTGGTAGAGTCTGAGAGGGTGGATCGGTCGCTTGAGGTATTCTGTGAAGTTCCTGAGGTTGTGGATCATCTGAGGGGTCGACTTGGTTTGCCCAATAGCGCCTTGCATGTGTTCGATGGTCGGTTTGAGGTCCGACTTGAGCAGGTCCTTTCTTGGCATCCTCCTTGCCAGAACCGTGATCTTGTCGACCAACTGCATGGCATTGCGCTTCTCAAGTTTCTCGGGGGGGCAGCCGTGGTCCTGGACTTCTCCAGCACCAACACCAAGCTTAAGACCATGAAGGTCATACAACACTTGGCCAAGGTAGTCTTCCCAGTTCTCAACCTCCTTGAACCTCAGCAATTCCACACGCATCATCTTCAAGAAGATCTTGTTCGAGGCCTTGCAACACTTCCTCAATCCGACAACCTGATGGATGGCGGATAGGAAGTCTGCCAACTCCATCTCTGGGTTCGGGAACAATGTACGGTTTTGGTTCACGCCAACCTTGATCACCGTGTACTGGAGACACCAGACACGCACCTGAATCTCTCGTAGCTTGTTGAGGAACGGTTGGAACGAAGGACTGCTTGGTGGCGCACGGGTCAGCCCGATTCGAATTTCATCATCATGCATGGCTGACGCATGGAGCATGCAGCTCAACTTGATGAGAGCAGTCGATGTCGACTTTAAGTGGTCGTCATCGACAATATCATAGGCCGAGCTGTCGTTGAGAGCGAGCGAAAGCGCGGTGATCAGCAGTTCATCGAGCGACTTGAGCATCTTCAGTAGCAGCGGTGGTCTCGTCTCAGGGGCGTTCTTGAGATACCCGTCGCTTTCCAGGTCCGCTGTTAGCATCTCGATGGCCTTGAGATGGCAAGAAAACTGCTTTGTGGAATACTTGATACTGGCGTAGGCGTCGCTAAGTCGTGTCCAAAGGAATAGCCGCAGTTCCGTACTAGTGCCCAGGAGAAACCTCCAAAGGTCTTGAAGACCTTGGCTTGCGCATTCCTTTATCGGTACTTTCTTGGTCTTGGAGCGGCCAGACGAGGAACCTTCTCCGTCCTTTGTGGTTTCGTCTGACGGGACCGGGACGAAAACGGATCCTGGATTGAGGACAGGCTCAAGGTTGTCAATGACCGCAACAGGGTCGCTCACATTATCTTGGAAGAGCCCGAGGAAAAAGTCCATCGTCGTCAGTTTGGAGATCTCCCTATCAGCCGCTGCTTCAGAAACCTCTGGTATCACTGGGTTATTAGGGAGGTAAAGCTGATCAAAATCCCTCTCCGATAGGAAATCTCGCAGGCTCGTCCAACACTGAAGTATGTACTCTCTCGAAGCGTTCTCCGTCAGAGTTGTGGAGAAGATGGCAGCCCACAGGAAGCGACCAGTCAGCTTCTCGTTGCCTTCTTGAGTAGCTTCTCGAAGCAAAGCTGATGCGATATCCAACCATCTTCCCAGGCGACCTTTGGCCTCGACGCGGATGCTGTAATCGACCACGCTATTAGGGTTGGTGATGCGCTCATACACGTCAAGGTGAATCTCGAAGAGCATCTCCACGATGCTTTTGATGAACCCGAATTCTTTCTCGGCGTCGTCTGCATGCCTCGCACGATCCAAGTCGTAGTTGATAGACTGGAGGATGTCCTGGTCGAACCGACTGATGACCTGAACGACAGCTGTTTTCATGACATCTGACCACTTGGTTTCAATGTAGCTGGGACAGATTATCTTGAGCCACTCATAGGCAACCTCCTGGGCCGTCATCCAAGAAGAGTTGACTCGCTTCACAAAAGCAGTAATCCCCTGACTCTCCTTGAAAGGCGGAATGACCGACATCTTTTGTGAGCCGCCCTTGGCATGCTCGAGAAAGGACGACAAGCTCAAAGACGCCTGGGCTTGCTTGTTGAGCAATATTTTGGCATTCTCTTCATTGAAGGAGACAATTGCGTTGCGGAGGTCCATCGTAGCCTGATTCTTGATGGATGCCGCACGCTCTTCTGACGCCAGCGAATCCAACACTTGGCTGATCCGATCTAGGGTGGCCTGGTCTGTGACGCCAATGTTCTCCAGCATGTTTTTGGTGGCCTGGAACAAGTTTTGGTCGGCTGCTTGGTATGGTGCTAACTGCGACGCGAGGACGGCGCTGGGGTCCACGACCTCCTCCGCAGCAGCGGTCTCTCGTCTTCGGATTCGCTTGCTCCTCTTTTCAACCAAGCTCTCCTCTTCTTGTCCTTCAGGAATACCCGCTGCTGACTGCGATCGCTTTCTTGTCGGCTGGGAGCTACTTCGGCCCTTGCGAGTGTTCTCGGGCGGTTTCGGGGCGTCTTTCGGCACAGCCTTTGAGCTCTCAGCTTTTTCGGTATCCGCAGATTTGTCCTCCTTCGTGACGGCCTCATCCTTGTCCTTGGAATCGGAGCGGTTCGGTTGACTATCCTGCTCTGTCTGGCTCTCCATGACCACATCTTCGTCATCTTCCGTTTCAGGTAGTTCAATGACGATGGCCCGGCTCGTCTGACCCCTTTCAAGTATGAACTGCACCAACGCCATGCCCAGGTCAGCCCAAGATGCTGTTGGGCATGCCACAGTGAGGCGAGTAGCGCCAACTTCCTCGACAGTAGTGCGGACGGATCCGAGGTCTTTGGTTGGGTTCGGTAAGAAGGGTATGGGATCGATGTGTCTTTTGATGAAGTCGGGCATGTCTCGCTTGACCCAAGGGCCCATGATGGGGTGGGACAAGGCAATCTCATCGGCCAAGACTTGGAGCTGCTCCTTTAATTGTTGCCCAGCGAATCCTTCTGCTAAAGATGGTGGTTCGACCTCAAGAACGGTCGGGTCATCGTCGAGTTCGATGGCAGCCTCAAGGCAGTATCTGTTGATTCTCGTGCTCTTCAGCGAGGCGGCAACACGAGCAGTGCGGCGCCACAGCTCGGCATCGGATGGGTCGCGATCGAGGGCAGCATTGAAGTCGGTGAGGGCGTTGTACATGTTATGGAGCGCCTCATCCTTTTCGAAGTAAGCGGAGGCATCATCGCCTGCGCTTCGGGCTGCGTGGCGAGTGCGATCGAGGAGGAACTGGCCGCGGTTCTTGTGTGCTAGGAAGAAGGCTTGGGGAAGACTGCCTCCAACGGTGTCGACCTCGGCAACTTGGAGGTCCAAATCCGAGGCGAGGGTGGGGTCGGTGATCAAGTGCTCAGGCTGCCTCTCTGCCCTCTCGTATTCGGTAACTGCCTCGGGGTATTTGAAGATTTCAGACTTGAAGAGGTCATCATAGGCATCGGCAGCTTCGTCGAAGAAGCGAGGACCCTGAGCGTGCAGCTTCAGGGCATTTTGGAAGCGTTTGAGAGCTTCGTCGACCTAACCACGAGTTAGTGCCGGCAGAATGGAGGGTGTCTATGTACCGGCGCATACATGGATCTCGCGGGTGGTATCAATCTCATCGTCAAGATTCTCCTCGGTCTCGACGTTGATGGCTTGAAAGGCCGGCTGCGCGTTGGTCAGTTGATACTGTCAGTGACTTGTCGGAGACATTGGACAAACCATTTTAACAGCGCGCTCTTACGAGCAGAATCGCCGCAGCAGTGACGTCGTGCGGATACTAATGTTGATTACAATGTGATGGATATTCGGAATGGCGTCGTTCTCTACGAATACGGAGTTATTAGCTGATTGCGTTGGACGAATTTCCGCTGCGCGTTGCTACTGGAATTGACGCGACCTGAATTGGAGAAAGACTAATTAAACTGGTTGCTTGCTTGGTTCAGAGCTATTAAACAGGGGGTACGTACCGCGCATCAGGAACGACATGGGCCGCCAACGGTGGGGAAGTGAACGTTCAATGACTTTCCCGTCAGCGTCCAAGGGGTACAGCTGTTCCAATGATGACACTAAAACGGACCTAAGGCAAAGGGTGGGTGTAAGGTGGCCAGCACCCAAGCTGGGTGCTACCCAGGGTTCCAGGCAAGGTATCCGTAGGAATGTAGGTAGGTACCTTGGGAATACCTATACATGGTACGTGCACACCACTAGCGCCATGCCTTATGTAAGAAAACCGGCCACGATAGCAGCACCTTGCATCTCAGGAACACGGCAGCAGCAGCAGGTTCCGGCCACGCTAGAGTCCCAGCACTTCTCTTCCAGTTGCTCTCGTGGCTCCATCTATCAAGCCGTCCAGTTCGTCCCTCTGCCCGTCTTTCTGCCAATGACAGGCGCCAGCAACGAGGCACCTCTTCCCACAGTCCCGTCCCTTGTCGCCCATTGCACAACCTCGATTAACATTCTTCCAAGCCGACAGCAGGTCCCCCATTCCTTGCACAGAGGACGTGGAGTCCAAGCTTAACCCTTCACCACCTCTTCCCGTTAACGCTGCTGCTGCCACTCCTATCTCTCGCCAATCTCACCGACCAATTCAAGAACTGCCCACTGATCCCCCACTTTCATCGACCTTGTCCCAGCCATCTCATCTCGTTGACTTTGCGACACGGGGCCGGAGTCACTCCAATAACGCTCTTCCCCTATCGCCCACATGCATCGGTCCTCTAGCTCATAACACCGTATCCAATCCTCGAGAGCACATATCCCTCTCTCGCTCCATCTTGCGCCTGCAGCAGCGTGACGACAAACCACCGCCGCAATGGTTGCGCCGGCTGTTCCCGAGTATGTTCACCACCCTCGCATGCTGTAGCTACCGTCTCCATTGTTAACTCTCCCCGCCCCAGGCTCACCGAGGAGATCCTCCAAGAATCAGTTGACGCTCGAACCGAATCCCTCCTCTCCCTTCGCGAGCTTGGCCCCCCCGACCTCGTCCACCTCCTCAAGCATTCGACGAGAAACCCTGGCAAGCAGGTAGGAATCAATTGCACGTCGTCAACCCCATGCTTGTCGCTAACCGACCCTTTCTACCTCAGCTCGGAGTCTATCACCATGTCACCGGTGTCGATGCATCCTCTTCGGCAAGTCTCGCCGCCTACATCAATACTCTGACCTACCGCGAGCATGGCCAGGCCGCGCAGACCAAGATCTCGGAGGGCCTGTACTGGTATGCTGATGCGACGCGCTTCGTGCCCAAGCTCGGAGAGCTAACATGTTACCTAGCTGCTACAACGCCTTCTCCCGACTTGACATGCGAGTCCACGTAACGATACCCGGAACTGTCGAGAGCTACTGCGTGGATGAACGAGGTGATAAGCGCAAGGCGACAGATGATCTATGGCTGGAGACGTACCTCTGCAGTGTTCTGCGCGCCTACTCGTACGCGGACGATGGAAGCGGAGAGACTATTCGAAAGATCATGGGCGTGCGCAGATTCAACCCCGTCACAAACACCGAGACCGAACACCGTTTCCTCAACGCCGCCGAACAGTTGTTCTTCAGAGGTATGTCTGAACTTGGAGAACCATCAGGTTGGTGCTCTAACATGACCTTAGGCTGGCAGCTCGGTTCCGACAGTGTCGTTCAGGTGCCGAACAACGTCTCGAACCACCTGACCGCCGGCCTCCTCAAGTACTTCCAGACGACGGGACGCTACGCCTCCGGTATCAACCTCTTCGAGAAGCTCAGAGACCAAAACGTCGAGGTTTCCTCCCTCCTCGCCAAGGTATTGTTCATGGGCAACGAGGAGGTCGAGGGCGTCAGGGTGCTCCACCAGGCACTGAAAGAATCACCGATGGACTATGTCATGCTCGACACCCAGGCTGAGTTCCTTCTTAAGAAGGCGCAAACTGCCACGACGCCCGAGCAGAAGGAAGAAAGGCTTCGCCTGGCTCTGGGCTGTGCCGATCGCAGCACGATTGCCGCCCCCAGTGAATTCGGTACCTGGGCAAGGTTGGCGCAAGTCTACGTGGCAATGGAGGATTGGGAAAACGCCCTGACGATTCTCAACTCTTGTCCAATGTTCACGTACCAGGACAAAGATGCGCCTCAGATGCCCGAACCCAAGGATGTGCATCTGCCAACTCTTCCCGAGACTCGACTCGACGAGATCGATAGCGAACCCGAGTCCAGGTACTCGGAGCAGGTAGACGCGAGTCTCCTGAATCTGCGCGCTGCAGTCTACAAAGGAACTTTCAAGCAAGCGTATGGGATCCTGACGGAGATGACGTCCAAGATCGGATGGGATCAGCTTCTCAAGATCCGAAGCACCGTGTTTGTGATGGAAGACGAGTACCGATCCGAGAAGCAGGAAACCTCGCATGCTCAACGCAATCCAAGCACGGACGGCCTTCGCGGAACCCCAGACCCGACAACGAACGGCGACCAGTCAGACTCGGAGAAGGACGATGACGAGGATGAGGGGAAGATATCCAAGCCGACAGACACCGAGTCTACCGCCGAGACGTTGGCGGCGAACGGGGAGAAGGAGGGCGAAGCCGTGGAGAAGCCCACGCATGCGATAGACCCCGGTGAACTCAAGGGAGATGCGGAAAGCGTAAGCAGCAGTTTCCGTGTACTGAGAGTTTGACTCCAACTAACATTATATTAGGGCGCGCAGACCGATGACCATCTCTCCAAGCTTAACAACAAACGTCTTTGTGAGCGCTGGCTGGACAGCCTCTTCATGGTCCTGTACGAGGACCTTCGCGTCTACACAATCTGGCGTACGCAGATGGCCCAGTACAGGGCGCAGTCGATGCAGTATAAGAAGTCGGCCGAAGAGTGGGAGATTCTTGGCTCTCTGGCGGAGAGACTTCAGCACGCAGACGAGGCAGTGGAGGCGTACAGAGCTTGCCTCGCGGCACGGTTCAGTCCCAAGGCCTTGACGGGTATCCTTCGCGTTTTTGAACAGAACAAGAACACGCGCGAAACGGTTGCGTCTGTCATTCGTCTCGTCACTTGGCAGTACAGGTGGTACTCGGAGTTCTCTCCAGAACTTCTCCATACTATTCGTACGCTTATCGAGGACGAAGGCGCGGTCAAAGTCAGGAGCATCATTCAAGCCACCAGCCTGCCTCAAGAAGTCCTAGATCTCACTCATCACTACGCCGCACTCTGTGCCACTTTCCGCAGCAGCGGTACTGATGGTTAGGTATAAGCCACATGCCGAAAATGGAAGCCTGGTCAATGGGCGTTGGCTGCGATATGCGGTTGACAAAAGAAAAGGATTATGTGGTTTGGTATCATGACCTCCCCCCATAGACACTGGGAGGAGTACGACTTGGGTGCTCATGTATTACACCACCACAGCATGCATTCTGCAATGGCGTCGGTGCGCTGTATTGGGATTCCTTGGTAAAAGCATGAGTCGTGGCTTTTTTTTTAGGCATCAAGACTGTAATGCAGAGTCAAATGATACCTTGTTCGTCACTTGAAAACACCAGTCGGGTCGAAGACCAAGGTGATGCAATGCCTGCCTACTTTGGCTTAGGGAGACGTGGAAACGAGCTAGTTTAACGGCCACTCTCAAATTCGGGCTCCGCCCACGCCTGACATAGTGTAGTGTAGGCACACTAGGTAGGTTGCCGGAAGGTTGACCGAACACACGGCGCACGCCGGGGGGGGGGCGGCCGGCCCGCTGGCCCAAGGTGCCGCCGTCCGATGGAAGCCCATGCGCCACGCTGATCGGGGAGCCGTTTTGGGGGGTAACTGATATCACCCCTACGTCAAACTGGTCGGATTTTCCATCTCAACCATGGACGCATTGAGGGCCTTTGGGGTCTTTGAGGGCCCTATGGCGGCGCGACGGCATCGGGCCCCCTTCGATCACTGTCGATGAGAGGTGTCGGTTCCCCACTCAGCACCACATTTTGGCGGGTTTGGTGATTTCATTGCACAGTGGTCGGTGATATCATCGAGATGACGTCGACCGTCTGAGCTTAGATGGCGAGGATGGATGAGAATCAACGACGACTACAAAAGTCGACGATTCCTGGCAGCCAGTAGCAGCTTTCCTACCACATCAGCACCAAGCAGCAATCAAACACAACACATATATCAAATCAGCCAGACTCGTACAAGAGTTTTCGTCAATTTCACTTACATCAAACACCACAACAAAATCACACCACACATAATGGCACCCTCAAACGAGCAGCTCATGGAGACCGCCGCCCAGGCCCAGCTCGACATGAACACCTACCAGTCCAAAACGGGCGCCGCGCGCCCTCAGGGCAACGACGACGCCGGCGTCTCCTCTGTCCAAGCCGAGAAGCGCTTTCCCGGCGCCTCCGTCACGGTACAGGGCGACCCGATCAACAACGTTTCGTACCAGCCCGAGCGACCGGCCAAGGACCCGGCCTACGATGATGACGACGTCGTCCCGGCTAAGAAGATCTCGTCGCTCGGCACGCAGGACCGCAAGGACGACGTCTTGCTGCAGGGCGAGGGCGCTGTGCGGAACAACGTCGGCACCAATCCCCCCGGCGTCGGCGGCAACAAGTTTCCCGGCTCCGACTATTACACCCCCGAGAGCGTGCCGGACAGCATCTCCGCGGAGGGCAACATCGCGCCCGAGAGCGTGACGCAGGCTTCTGCCGAGGCGGAGAAACCCCGGTAAATCTGGGCAGTTGAGGCGTCTGCATGGGAATGCTTTTTTTAGGATGCAAAAAGTGGTGGAAGCGATATTGGGTCTTTGTATGATTATTTCATGATCATGATGTACAACAATAACGAAGCTGCCTGGAAAGGCAATGCCAAACATATCAGGTTCTCACTGGCATTAATAATTTGTGATAGAAACAGTCGTGATTCTTCTTGCCAATTCACACCGGATTCTGTAGTAAACTAGACACGGCTCGCTACAATATAGGTAGCGGCAATCCGTTACTCAATATTTTGTTGTCTCAACTCTGAATGGCCAGGCTAGCTACTTGTAAATGAAGTGTGTCATCGCTTCTGTAGCTCCATCGTCTCGGCGCTGCAAAACACCGAGCGTGATAATGTGAAAAAGTCCTCCAACGCCTCGCTTTCTAAGAAGTCCCATCTACTGCCAGGTCTATAATCCCGTACCACAAGAAGAAGAAGAAGAAAAAGAAAAAGATTGATCAAGGCAGGGACGTGATCAGGTCGCAGGCTGGTAAACATCGGCAATGAACCGGTCACCTAACACCTCCCTGGCATCCCGCCCCAGCACCTTGCTCAGATTCCTCAAGAAATCGTCCACGGCCCTCGGCCGCGCGCACGCAAAGACAAGCGCGCCTTCTTCGATGCTCTTCGCAAGCTTCTCCCGCACGCCGTCGTCAAGCATCGCGTCCTGCGCCCTCCTCTTCTCCTTGTTACTGCCCGCCAGACTTAACACGTCAAAGATGCCCGCCTCGTCAGCTTCTTGCACCGCCTCGCGCACGAGTGCCTCGTCCGGAGCCTTGAAGCCCGCGAAGAGGCTGATCTTGGGGCCCTTTGCGGATTCTCCCGTGGAAGAACGCAGCCGCTGGAGGCGGTTCTGCAAGAGCCCACGAACGGGCGCCATGCCGGACCCGGTCGTAAATATGATGGTCGGCCTGTCTTGGTTCTCGGCGATGCTCTGTAAGTGAGACGACGGGCGGATCTTGCAAGTGACGGCTCCGAAGGCCTCAAAGCAGTTGAGGTACCTGTTCGAGAACCTGCCGTTGGAATGGTGCTGGACAAGGAGATCCATGGTGTTCCCCTCCTTGCGTTTAGTTCGTGACCCGTCAGAAGCGATTGAGTATTCTCTCGGTTGGATCGTCGGCATGGCGCTGCAAAGGCTGTCCAGCGTCACCCACCGCCTCCAGTCTGATGGTATCTGGTGAACCACGTCTTCAATGGCGGCCTTGGCCAGAGTCTCCGGCCGCGACAACGATAGTCCTTTGGCCCAGTCGGTAGACTTGAAAGGACTCTCCAGATCGGCAAATCGCTGGAAGAAGTCGCCGACGGTAGGCTCGCCGGGAAGGGTTAGGCGCTCATCAGCCTGCAGGCCGAGGGCCCCGAGAACGCACGACACCTTATTCGTCGAGTTGGGCGGCAGAATCCAGACGCTGCCCATTGTTGGGTACTCGCGATCACCCAAGTCTAGCGTGACCCTCCTCATGCCGTCCGCAGCCGGCCCCGAGACGGGCTGTCCGACGACTTTGGCCTGAAACCATGGCCTGGTGTCAAAAGGTCTAACTGGCCGAGCGGTCCGCTGCACGTCGCCCGCATCGCTCTCGGCTCCTTCCAAGCTCGATTTCTGCAGCGCGGCAAGGACCTGGTCAAAAAACTGGCCGAGGACGGGCCAGGGAGGGTTCTCGGAGGCGGTGTCGGCCTCGCGCATGCCAATAAGCCTCTGCGCGTCCCCTCTGCTCAACAGCTCCTCGATGTCCATCGCGGCCTGGTTATACGTGTCGGGGTATTCCAGCGACCCGTTGGCAAAGATGGCGTAGCGGCACGCGACCGCCTTGGGGTTCCTCGCCAGCGCGTCCGCAAAGGCCTTGCCGTTCTGCGGGACCTCGCCGCGGCCCGTCGTGCTAGCAACGATGACGAGCATGTCGTCGGGCTCGACCATGGAGATGGGCAGGGCGTTGAGCGTGCACGGCACGACGACGGAGCCCAGCTTGGGGTTGACGTCGCACGCGTGCTGCAGCTGCGCGCACAGCCTCTTGCAGAGCTTGATGGCGACGTTGCCCGAGCTGCAGAACCCGATGTAGATCCTGCGCCCGGGCCCGCGGGGGCTCGACGGCGTCAGTGGCGTCGGCGGCCTGGTTGTCTGCGAGGGTGGGCGGACGGGTAGGAAGTATGTCGAGGCGGTACCGAAGGGGGAGACGGGTGTGACGGGCCTAGTGAGGGAGATGGACGGTACGGGCACTAAGATGTTGAGTCTTGCGTTGAAGGAATCGCGAGTCCGTGTTGCGTGTGTTTCCCGCTCGCGGCGCCAGGCTTTGACGGGGTCTTGGGCATGACGGCATATCAAGGGTTTTGGCTGGTAGTTGGGAGAACCGCCGCGGTGCCAGATAGGGATGATTGAGCCTTGGGGAGGGGCTAGCCAGTACGGATCGGAGGGAAGGCGGAAACCGTTGTTCATGAGGTGCTCGTCGTCGAACTGAGCGAATTGCTCCGCGGCGCCGAGGGAGTCTGACATCCTGACGCCGGCCTGAGCGAAGGACCAGTAGGTGGCGTAATTGAGCTCCAACTGGGCTCGGGACTATAGATTCTGTAAGTCAAGACGTTGCAAAAGAGGCGGAAGTCGATAAGAAGCTTACCAACACGGCGAGACGCTCATAGTCTGGGAGGTCATCCACGTCCCCGTGAACCAAGCCAATGGCCTTGGCAACCTGCGGAAGCGTGTTGTAACGGAAGGAATCCGCCAGGTTGCGGACGCCAATCTCAGCATCCATGAACCTGCATATTGATCAGTAGGAGCCCGGTGCGAAAGAGAAGGCTTCTCAGGCTCACCATCCAATAAAGGGCGCCGCGGTGTATTGCACGCCGCCAATGCTAAAGCCAAGACGGCTCAGTGCCGGTGCGGGAACCCAGCGCAGGCCAAGGGTCTCGAGCTCGGGGTGCTTGGGATGACGGATGTGCACGAGCGGAAACGCGTCCTGGGGGAGCTCGGTGATGACGGGCTCTTCGCCCTCGGCCATTGTGACGATGGGCAAGAGGTCCCATTGAGAGCGGAAGCGTGGCGGTGTCCAGCCGAGCTCGATGATGGCGTTGGTCAGTTCGACGTTGGCGGGATCGCCGAGGATCTCGCCGTTGGATTGCTTGTACTTGGAAAGGTTAGTGCATGTAAGAGACGGCGCCTGAGGGGGACGATGACTTACAGCCGCAAAGGACAGCAATTGTGAGTTCCAGATCATCGGGCCGCGGCCATCGATGTCTCGTGGAGGGAAGACGAAGACTACACTCGGGCTGTCAGAACGAGCCCACAACTAATACGGCAACTTACATACCTGTGGGGTTGATTTCGCCAGAGTTGTAGGCCACTCTCAGGTTCTCAATCAAAGTCTCGGCCATCTTCTTGCTTGTTCGGACATGTCTCAAGTCACACAGTCTGGGGTGGACGATTTAGCAAACGTCTCGCATGTTTCTCTGGTGGACATGTAAATACCTTAGGTTGCCGTATTCGGAGCGCATGATGCATTTCCGGGCATGTTTCCACGCCGTCCGCAGGCCAAACTCGAGCTCTTCGAACGTCTGCGTCCAGAGACCGCCGACGAGCCCAACGGTCGTCAACGGCGCCGTCTCCGGCCCGCACTCGGACGATGTGGTGAACTTGCCCTCCGTCGAGTTCTTTTGGATCTCCTGGAGGACCTCATGAGCACGGTAGTGAAGCCTCTCAGTGTCAATGAGACCGTCTCTGTGCATCTGCTGCAGGAAGTCGAGCGCATCCTCGCGGACCTGGGCGTACGACTGGTTCCGGCCCACGCGCTCCTCGTCCATGTGGGTCATCCGTCCAGACTGACAGAACCTCGCCGTGCAGCCTGTTGACGACAGGGACGGGTATTGGGACCGGATGTTGGCGAACTCTTGCTCCGCCGACATTTGACGCGGCGGCACCGGGAGGGCGCTCTGAAGAAATGGACAGGCCATGTCCGCGTTGTCGTCCGGGGTTGTCGAGGGTGTATATGTATGTTGGGGTCTTGAAGGGAGATCAACAGGGATTTCATATACTACTTTCCCCCCAAGGCCTTGAGGGACTGCCGAACTCCGATGCATGGATAGAATTGGACGATGGGAAATAAACTGTGAAGTGGATTGGAAAGTCCGGTGAATTATAAGAGCGAGCCAGCTAGCCAAAGTGGATGCTTGTTGAAATTGGCGATGGTAGCGAATGACTAAGTTTGCGTGATAATGGGTGATTTCTAAACGATTCGGACAAGAAAAGAGAGGACGAAACCAACCTTATAACAGAGATAGTACGACTGATTACTTCCGTGCCCAAAAATCATGAGACGATGGCTAGGCCAACGCTGAGCTTGCTCTGCCTACCGGTGCCCTGGTTGCTCCTACATAGCCGTTTGATATTGGACACACAGGTCCTTTCACTCTAAGCCACATGGGTACCCCCCCCTCCCACCCTTTCACCTCCTTAACCCGAGATATTGCCCTCAGCCAGCCTCATGCTCGAGGTTAACAGGCCGCAAATCATCTTGGAACTAAGACTTAGATGGCACACGGTGTCTCAGGCATCCGATTCAACTTTGCTGCTGAGATGTTGTCAGCCCCCCAACAAGGGGGTAGCCATTTAGCCACCGCCATGTTAACAATCCCCCATCACGAACCCTCTAGGAGGAGCAGCAACTGGGGCATGGACTACTGAAGCGGGAGATGACGGCAGCAGAACGTCCTAGCGCTGACCCTTCAACCTGCCACTTATTGAAAGGTCTGTCCCCTCGGGACCGATGATAGTGGCTGGCCGAGTTGACGAGGCTGAGTTTGCTGCACTCACTTGCACGATGCAATGCACGGCCATCCGCCCGGTTACCTTCAAACAACGGGCTTCCTCGACGAAAGAGGCTGACTGCATAACCGCGTTGGAATGTTTGGTTTGCTAATACGACTGGCCAGTTGACCAGTTGCCGGGGAGTCATTTGGGTTGCGCCAATAGTACTGAATAAGCATGACCGCGAGGGCTGTGGGAGATTCAGCCAATAAACCAATAAACTGTAACGGTGGCTGACTATAATACAATGCAGCTGCGTATGGATTGTCTTGGATAGATCTCGATTGGATAGCACAAATGCAAAGGACTGTATTCAGCGGACCACGTTCAGGTTCAACTGCGCTTAGATAGAGGAAACTTGTCGCAAACCCACCAGTCGTTGTGTGACAGCAAGTCAACGCTAGACCCGGATGCATCTAGAGCCACTCGGAAGCCTCGCCCGCAGGGGGGGGACCGAATAGGAGTGATTTATTGTAAATGCCTCCATAGCGAAAATTATTTCCACACGCAACTCGCGTGGGGAACCGACACCATCGTCGCCTTAGACATGGGGGAGGGGGTGTCGACTGTGACGTCTGAGGTTCGTGTGATACCATTCCCAGTTGTGTCGTCGGACTAGTGATTCGGGGTGCGACGGAAAGCTTTTTGGAATGTTCCATAGGCCAACCCGTGGCGGATGTCTCTTACTCCGAGGCATTCTGGAAAGGGG
The DNA here is from genome assembly GCA_034509685.1 of Colletotrichum cereale. Taxonomy (NCBI): domain Eukaryota; kingdom Fungi; phylum Ascomycota; class Sordariomycetes; order Glomerellales; family Glomerellaceae; genus Colletotrichum; species Colletotrichum cereale. The sequence goes on from JASUDE010000184.1 coordinate 27,014, forward strand.
GGGGGGGGGGGGGGGGGGGGCCGGGGG
>JASUDE010000184.1:27050-88776 GCA_034509685.1 Colletotrichum cereale
GTCTGGAAGGCGTCGAGGTGTGACGCGGAACGCCTTACCGAAAAGAAAAAAAATCCCAAGAATCCAAGAGAGACATCGCGTGTCCGAGCCGTAGAGGCTTGATGGCGCAGCCAATCTGGGCCCAGCTGGAAACACGGCGGGACTTGTAGAACCGGCACTCGCCTCAACTTTCAGGAACGCCGTTGTGTAAACCACATGGCCAGCGACTTATCCGGGGCGCGTTTCGTACACAGAGCAAAAGGGTTCGGGACGCAAGTGTCTTGTCAGAATCGACCTTGGGTCGCCAATGTCGTTTCCTGTGTCTGAACACCAGGATGGAGTGAAACCCTCTCTAGCAAAGTGTCAAGGCGGTGGCACAGCGCAAGACCAGGAGACTGGCGCCGCCCGGAGTGGGATCTGCAAATCCCGAGCCTAGCAGACGGGCACTGGTGTGCTGTAGCGCACAACACAGCAGCGCAGCGCGGCGATCCCAAAGGTCATCTTGCCCTCTGTGTGCGAACGGCGCTGGCTGTCTGCCTACCTGTCGCGCGTTTCAGTTCATGGGGGGGAGCCGCAGTCGGCGTCCGTCGGCGGTGCAGTTTTGTGCTGTTCGCTGCATTGATGAGGGGAGCTTCCGGGCCCGATCACGACGCCGCCAAGGCTGGAAGGACATCTTTCCGGGATGCACTCTTCGTGTCATAAGCAGACTCGCAGCGATTGCGGGGACGGGGAGGATATGGCCCTCACCACAGCGACAGGTAGCGCACGGGAGACTTTGCTGTCATCCCCTCTCTCGGGTTGCGCCAGAGATATCCGCGTTCGAGGTGTTGACAGACTGGCCTGCTCCCTGTTAACATGGCGCTGTGCTTGCTCAAGGGAATGACAAACTCGGGTCCTCGCATCACATTCGAACGACGCGTGGACAGTCCCATGCCGATTTGCTGGAACCTGAGTGCAGTTTCTTATTCAAGGCGAAGGATGAGAGGAATGTGTCTTCTTTACGCCAGCCTCAATTGAACAGAACGCCCGATGCGGTTGCGTTTCCGGGAGACGTGGAAAAGTATACTGGAGAGATGAGGTGAAACTAATCTTAGGTTTGAAAGACAGGCCCACGACATGTGTGGCAGGTACGGAAGAATTTCTCTATTTGTCGACGGACATTCCCCAACCATTGCAATGGCCTTGCTTTTCCGGACCACCACCACCTTGAATTGCTCTTTGTCAAATCTCAGTGTGGCTGCATGGTTTCTATGGTCTAACATACTCTATTCGAGCTCGATCGTTCCTATAACAGCGGCATTAGATTCGTGGTCCTCGCGGTCGTCTTTCGGCCCGCCGATGGGGGCTCGGGAACGGAAAGTTTAGAAATAGACTCACCGGGCGGCTTGCTGGTGATGTCGTACACGACACGCGAGACACCCTCAATCTCGTTGACAATGCGTGTCGAGATTTTCTTCAGAAGGTTGAAGTCGAACTCAAAAGGCTACGCGTGCTGTCAGTTCCTGGAACCCCAAACCTTCACCTCGGCGCGAACGAGCTTACCTCGCAACTCATGAAGTCTGCTGTCTGCACGGCGCGGAGAATGACAATGTAGCCATACACTCTGGCGTCACCCTGCACACCCACGGCTATAGAAAACAGCAGTTAGTACAAAACCTTGGAGCAACATCCACGGGACGGCCTAGAACGGCGTCGAAATGGATCGATTTCGAATCGTGTCATACCTCTGTTGGTATCCAGGCCAGCATAGCTTTGGACGTTAGTTTGAATTGCCCTCAAGTCCTAGAAAGTAACTTCATACCTTTGGGACATCTACAGAATGGTCAGCCGTTGTTCAGGAGATCTGTCGTCGTGCACACTTACCTGATCGTAGATGCCAGCTTCCTTGATCATCGAAATGAAAATGTTGTCAGCAGCTCGGGCGATCGCCACGCGCTCCGGTGTGACCTCTCCGAGAATTCTGATGGCGATTCCAGGACCCGGGAAGGGGTGTCGCTGGCCGAAGTTGTTAGATAATCGTCCAGACATCTTTGAAGATTGTTTCATACCATGATGAGATCGTCGTGGATGCCAAGCTCCCTGCCGAAACTCCGGACTTCGTCCTTGCTAATCATACTGTTAGCTGAGTTCGGCGGCAAGATATACGGAACGGGCCGAATCCTGGCTTCAGGCAAAATGATGAAGCCGAGGGACTAGAGTTGCTGAGTCAAATCGGCAATCGCATGAACAGGTGTGTCACACACCGCCATGATGAGTGCATGAGGAAACGCCGACTTTACTTACAAGAGTTCCCGCAACGGCTCAATGAGTTTCAACTGCGAACGGCGTCAGTTGTCCATTCCAAGCATAAAAGGTATGGCCGAGAAGGGAGGCCGTGGGAATGTGCCCCAGCTCATGGCAACAATCTCCAACTTACCTTGAGCGTATCGGGCAGACCTCCAACGTTGTGATGGGCTATTTCCAGAGTCAGCGGCTATCCATGCATATTCAGGCTTTGCGACGAGGTCTTTGGACCAGGCGTAGACTTCTTGAGGACATTGGTAGCTAGGAAGACCTACTCTTGATGGTCGCGCTGGGACCCTGTGAAGTTGAAAACTGTCAGTACGCTGCAAAGTCCGAGGAAAGAAGAAGAAACCGCATTTCAGGCCCGTATCGGGCTAATGCATCGGCTCCACGCACCTTGAAAGAGAGCGACTCAATACTAAATCATGGTCAGCTTGGAAAAGCCTTTGTATCAGGGCTGGACTTACACATCGGGGTAGAGCTACACACGTTGAAGTCAGCATCGCTGCGAGAGACCCTGGCTGGACCACAATCACTCACAGTGCCCTGGAACGTAACAGTCAGTAAAGAGTCAATGTTGAAGGGGGGTAGATCACACGTACCTGGAGGAACCACTCGACTGCGCCAGCATTGGGAGTGTTCTCGGCCTCTTTCTCAATCCGGAGTGCCTCCTTCTCGAAGAGGTCGATAACTGCTTCGCGTTAGAATAATTGCGCGAATGGCTTCGAGACACCCGCCAGATGGAGAGTCCAAGGGAGACGCATACAGGTTCCACCAATAATCTTGCGCTTCTTCTCCGGTTCCGTGACGCCCTTGAGACGACCAAGGAACAATTCGGCTCCATCAACGACTGTCAGGTTGATGCCGAGGTGCTTCTGGAGCGTCTCCTTCACCTGCTCGCACTCGTTGAGACGCATAACTCCTATACGTAGTATGTTAGTATCCCCTTATTGTCTGAGGCATATATTGCTAACCATTGTCAACCAAGATAGCGTGGAAACGATCGCCAATCGCTTCTTTCATAAGCTTGGCAGCGACGGTCTGTTGGCCGAGTCAGTTTCAGTCCATCATCTTGGTTGTAGCCCTATGAAGGCGGAGGTGGACTCACGGAATCGACTCCTCCGCTCACGGCGCCGATAACTTGGGCACGATCGCCAACGAGGTGTCTGATGCGGACAATCTCCTTCTTGATAAAGTCGCTCATAACCCAGTTGGGCTGCGCCCCGCAAATGTCGACACTGAAGTTGCGAAGGATTTCGCTGCCTCTCGGCGTCTGCAGTAACGTCAGTGTTAGTCCGATCAGGGCTGGAATCCCACTCACGTGTTCGAGCTCGGGGTGGAATTGGACCCCTGTAAGAATTCCATAATCAGTTCAGGTGGTCTACCATGGTGTACTTTCGAAGGAAAAGGAGTATGGATGAGCCGATCTGGCACATGTTTGTTGGCAACGTACCATAAATCGGCTTAGTTTGGTGGGCGATTCCGGCGTACTCGCTGTTCTTCGTGCTCGCGATAACCACAAAGCCTTCGGGCAGTTTTACAAGCTTGTCAAAGTGGGACATGTAGGCATGCATCTTCTCTCCCAGACCGGCAAAGAGGCGATCCGTGTGGGAGCTGCCGGAGTTGTGGATGTTAACATCGGCGTGGCCGTACTCTGCATGACCGAATAGTCAGATCGCGCGTTCCTTTCCCAGCGAATTTCTCCTGGTTAACGAACCTCGGGCTGCGCCACGGGCGACGTTCTCGGAGTTGATTCTCCAAGCAAGCTCCTGTACTGCGATCAATCCATGTTCTGACCAGGTATCTTCAATGGGCCTCTGAAGTAACCGCCTCCTACTGTTGCGCCATGACAAAGATTTGGCAGCTGCTAGAGGCCAGTTTGGCGACCGTCGTGCAGCTCCTCGAAACTACCCTCAATTTTGTCAAGCTGTCGAAACTGGACATCTCGAATGTTTCCAGCAACGGCAACTCGTTGAGTTGGGTTCCAAGCCGTGATAAATGTAATCTTGACACCACAAAAGAAGGCGGTCACTTCAAAGGCCAAGGCTCACCGAATACATAGGGATTTTACCTGGCAACCGTAGCTGGAAACTCGGGGTTAGCATATGACTGCCGCCAAGAACAAAGGCAACCGTACCAAATTCCCAGAATCGGGACACCGAGATCGAAGACGGCAGGGTCAACATCTTGGGACATTTTAGTACAAATTTCACATCGTGTACAAGAGGGGGACCCTACGGGGCGCGCCCTGATCGTAGACGGACGAGGGTCCTGTTAGTTGTCAGTAAGCCAAGAATATGGTACCAGTGACGTATCACAGCGCGACGAAGCACCAAAAGGCCGCATTTCAAGATAGATTGCATACCTCCGGAAAGCACAATACCCTTCGGCTTGAAGGGAAGATCCGCCAGCTTCGTGGTGCATGGCAGCATCTCAGCGTACACCTTGAGTGCACGCAGGCGCCTAAGGATCAAATGGCTCGTCTGCGAACCAAAGTCGAGGACGAGAATAGTCTGTGGCATACGATGTCAGCAAACCATACGTTCAGGTCAGAGTTACTGCCATTGCGCCCGTGTTCTTTGCCGGTTACAACTCTGCTGGATGCCGCCCAACCGCCGGATGCCGTCGCAGCTTGCCCCTAGCTGCCTAGGTTTGAACCGGAATCTCAGATCGCAGCGAATGTTGAGAGATCTCTGATAGCAATTATGAAGCCGTAGCGGGCCAACGGCCTATACAACATGAAGATACCGCGCAGGGATATCGCAAGTGTTGGGATAGGACCATAGCCAGATCGACTTCTGTTCCCTGGCATTCATTGTGATCTTTGGTATCCAGTCTCCTTGTATTCTTCTTGCTCATTCTGCCAAGGCATGTTCGTAGGGATATCGTAGGCAACTTTGAGGCATGGGCTGGTCGTGGCATCGTCACGGTGGTGGGAGGCAGCGCAGCAAGAGATCGTCAGCCCAAGGAGGGCCGTTCGGGATGGCTACTTCCGTAAGGATGTTACATACGTCGAAGTTGTTGTGGGGGGCCTCGGCCTCCATTTCGGTAATGTTGGCCATGTTTGGTTCTTGATCGGGTGCGAATACGTGGGCGTGTCGGATCTCTCGAGTTTGCGCAAGGAGGAGACAGCCAGGAGGAGACTGGAAAAAAAGAAAAGAAAAAAAAAGTTTTGGTAAGAGTCAATCGCAACGCCGCCGTTGCACCACCGCACGGTGACTGACACGCATGGCGGGGGCGGGGCACTCAAATTTCCTTATCTTATCTCGAGATACCTGAGTCACATACTCCGTACTCAATCAGGGTATTGTGTACCTGTGCGACCTTAAGAGGGGCCGCCTTGGATACGTCCGCCCTTGAACCCTGGGATTTTCAGCCACAACGCGAGATACACTGCGATGGCTGCACCACGTCACCGCCACAGCCATTTCCAATTGCTTGCCTTCGGCATATTGATCCTTACTTGACTTACAATGCCACATGAGGGTCAAGAGTTACTTCTCTTCTCGATTATTATCGGGAAAACTGTGATTCTTCTCTGATTATGGGGAAAATGCGAGAAAAAGAACCAGGCTCGCCGCCAAAATAGCTCTTGGAAGTCCTGTCCCGACACAAGCAAAGATGATGTCATTCATTGCTCGAGTGACCTGGCCAAACCCGTAGCGTCCTGGTATTCTTTTTTCAAGACGCATTGCAGTAACTCGAGAACCCATTGGCTCTGAAAAGACGCCATACGCAAGGAATCTACATCATGTATGAGATCTATGCAGTAAGTCACCTAGGATATACGTCTTCACCGATCGTCCTACCGGAATCGATGGCCCTCTCTTGCCATGGGCCTACCGGGAGCCGTTTGACTGACAACACTAGGCTGGCGCTGCGGCAGCATTCACAGTAGACTGCCTAATCTACCCTCTTGACACCCTAAAGACCCGGTACCAAAGCCGGGACTTCATCCAGACCTATGCCTCTTCACCAGGCAGCAAGGCGCCGCTCTTCCGCGGCCTCTATCAAGGCATCGGGAGTGTGGTCCTGGCTACGTTACCAGCAGGTGAGCACTCGCTCTCCCAGTCCGGTTCTTTCGCATGCCTGTCGTTCAAACATCGGCACGCTGACTGATTACGGGGTTGGCGCACTGAAGCCGGCATCTTTTTCGCCACGTACGAGAGCATGAAGAAGACAATCTCCAGCACCGGCTCGATTCCGCAACCATTGGTGCACTCCTTGGCCTCGGCCATCGCCGAGATGGGCTCATGCCTAGTCCTTGCGCCGGCCGAGGTCATCAAGCAAAACGCGCAGATGCTCCGCCAGAAGGAGAGCAGCAGCAACAGCAGCAGCAGTGGATTGGGCGGCAGAAGGTCGACATCTCTCGAGGCATTGCGCCAGGTTACCAGCTCCGGAGCCCAGAGGCGGCTGTTCTCCGGATACACGGCGCTCGTTGCGCGTAACCTGCCCTTCACGGCGATCCAGTTCCCCATATTCGAACACGTGCGGAAGACGGTGTGCGACTCGAGGACGCGGGGGAGGCCGGCGGGCGAGGAGCAGGGACTCGTCGAGACGGCGGTGGTGACGGGGACTAGCGCCGGGGCGGCGGGAGCGTTCGCCGCGTTCATCACGACGCCAAGCGACGTCGTCAAGACGCGGATGATGCTGAGCGCGGGCGATACCGGTGCAGGAGGCGGCGGAGGGAGCGTTTCGCTGCGAGAGACTGGCGATGCGCCGAAGCCGAAAAAGAGCCGTGGGAGCCTGGAAGTAACGCGCGATGTCTACCGGCAACACGGCGTCCGCGGGCTCTTCCGCGGTGGAGGGTTGCGCTCCGTGTGGACGGCCATTGGCAGCGGCTTGTACTTGGGGACGTACGAGATGTCAAAAGTCTGGCTCACGCGAGGGAAGGACGAAGCGGATGTCGTCGAAGGGCTCTGATAGGCCGAGGGGACTGCACGAAGCATGTGCTTAGGGTGCAGGCGCAAGAGGCGGTGACGGCAAGGCAAGTCGGCTTCGGACTGTATACCTCCTTTGTGAATCGTATATACCCCCGTAGAAAAAAGATGTCGTGATCGGGGGGGCGAATGGAACATAGGGATAGTTCGGTTTGGTGATGTATACAGTATTGGACGTACGTGTAGCGAGTGCCGCCTCCGAAACATGGTCTGGCTTCATGGCTGCGGCAGAAGGAGGGTTGGGGTGGGTCTACCGCCGGGGAGTCAAGACCGGAGACCGTAGAAGTGGCCCCGTAGAGCCAAGCCAAATCTGTGGCACGGCCAAGGCCTGGGGGAACCCGGGGTAGGCCCGTCTGCTGAGCACCCTAGGCATGCATGTACCTCCCCCGCGGATGGCCCTGGGCACAACGGACGGGATACCCTCTGCCTAAAAGTAAAGAGCACGTATTAATACTGCACTTTATGTACTTTACATACACGGTCCGGAGGAAGACAGGCGAAGATGGATGCAAAACTAGGGAAATATGAAAGAAAAAAACCAATACAAGCAACGGCAGACGCCACGAGACTCTAGTTTTTACCTTGTCTGTTCACTTCCATCACCTCTTCCTTGGGGTCCCTTGGCCATTCGACTAGACGGTTTGGTTGGTCATGGCTCGGTGCGTGTAGCGCCAGCTGAAGAATGCGGGGGACTACGGTGCCCCGAGTTGCCCTTTCACCAAGACCATGCTGATACATGGTAAGTCAGTATACGCCTAGTTTGACCATCCATCGTCTCTTTGCAACGAGCCGTCCTTTGTCGCTAGGCTGTCTAGCCCAAGTCCAACCCTCTGCCTCCGCCTCCGCCTTAATGCAGTGTCGAGCGTGGCACTCTTGTCCACAGTCCGCTGCTTTGACAATTGGCAAAGGTAACCCGTCTGGTCCGCAATCCCGCGTAACTAGAAGCCGTCCCCGCAAAAATCCAAAGTCAGAATCCATGGCGGCGCGCATTGTCATCAGATCGAAATTGCGTCGCTGGCATCAGATTCGCGCCTGATTGCGCCATCCACCAGCTACACAGTGGCTGTTCCAGCTTTCCCCTGCTATGCAACATGCAAAGGTCCGGCAAGTCTTTTTTATTTCTTATTTTTATTTTATTTTTGATGAGACGACCCATAGGCAGTCCGTCCGGGTCGCACCTTTGCTATGCATAAAAGGGGTCCCCAAGCATGGTTGAGGGACGAACACCGCTCCTTAGACTGGCACACCGTGTAACCAGCTGCTCTTGACTCGCCCCGAGTTGCTCGACGGTGTAGTCTCCCGACCCACCTGGCTTGGGTTAGGCAATCCCGTGTCAAAAAGACGTTTTTCTCGACGCCCCCTGCCGATACGTCCTAACCCTAGGCCTCTTGGGCTGTTCTTATATTCCAATCCCACGCTCGTCTTGTCTGCGCAACTCGTCTTGTCACTTTCCATCCTTCAAGCCGATCTCAGACTCTTCCCAGGCACACAAATCTTCCCGTCTTCGCCGGTTCCCTTCAAGATATACTCGCCCCTTATTCAAGTCAACAACAGCTGCTTCATCCAAACCATAGCATCAGACTACAGGCCGAAACCCGCAGACACTATTTTTCTCGCATCATCAGCCGGCCTCCAACTCATTTACTGGACGTCCCCTCACAGGAACCGGGAAGCTTTTACCCAACTTCTCGCCATGACAGCCATTGTAAGCACGGCACCCTTCGCGGTTGTCGACCCCCTCGCCCAAAAGATCAAGGAGAGTGCAGCCGTCAATGTTCAGCAAGTCGACATCAACAACACAGACAGGTTCTTGGTCCACTCGCCGTACACGGATCCGGAGCACTTGCTGGATTTCGAGACTCTCGATGATGAGAATGTGCTCCTTGCCAGGGCATTGTCTCGGATGGGGTGCCTACGTGCCGACTACGCCACAGCCGACTATGTCGAGTCTTTCAATTGGGGGGACGTCATGAGCGAACTCAAAAGCCTCATCCAATCCACGGGCAAAACATTCAAGGAAACTTCCTTTTACATCGTTGCGTTCCGCTCAACAATTCCCCCGTCAACAACGTACGAAGACCTCGGCATTCTAGACAAGGCCGCGCACGCCGAGGCCAACCAAGTCGGAGGGTTCCTGAAGTAAGGGAGACTAAGAGTTTCGCGCACGAACAAAGAGAACAAAGACTAATCATCGACAGGTACTGGTTTGGAAGTCCTGATTCGGAAGGGAGGAACCTCGCAACTTGCGTGTGGAGGTCGAGGCCCGATGCCGTAAAGGCGGGCCATGGCCCTGCCCATCGTAGGGCAAGCCGTGCGGCAGCGTCCATGTACTCGTTCTGGCGCATTGATCGGCACCGATTGGTCATCCGCGATGGCGCCGAGAGCTGGGAGATTGTCGATTGGGTTGAATAAGATCGTCCGGAAGCATTTGGCGGGTGGGCAAAGGAGGCGGCTTTTGACGGCGTTTGAGGATTTGTTTGGAATGCATATCGCAATCGGGCTGGGCGATGAGTAATAGGAGGGAAAAACACACCGACGAACAGATCGTGCGGTGGGCGGCATCGGGTAACTCATGGGCGCATCCAGGGCAGCATTGTACAGCCACGAGAAACATGACTTGATTTCGTAATAGACAAGCGTAACACACGGAGGCATATGACAACTCTATCGTTTTCTCGGAATCCTAGAATTTTGACTTCTGTACTCTCGTTGTAAACCGGATTGTCGACATGCCGCGGTCAGGTCAGAAACCAAGGCCGCCGAAGGTTCACACTCCAAGACAGGCCAGGAATGAGACGGCGATGTGCCGCAGCTATTTTTGTAAGCATGTGCAACCAGCCGCAGGCACATAACACCCCCCGAGTGATATCGCAAAATGATGCTCGAGAATGGGCGAATAGAATGAGCGAGGTTTCGACAGAGAAAGTAGGAGGAGGAAGGCGCAAGTCGACGAGATGAGACGACGTTGAATTTAAACTCCATGTGAGTGCTTTCGGCGTGGGGGCATGTGTGGGATGCCCTCCCATTCGAGGACGTGGCGTGTGGGATCAGTTACGGATTCACCGTGGGCGAAAGACGGCGGCGCGGCGGCGGCGGTGGTCGCCGGCCGGGTTTGAACGGATAAGAGGGGAAGGGGGGGTAGGTGTAGGAGCACGAATCAGGCGGGAGAGGGGGTGTGGGTTGTAAGCGTCAAACAGCCGACACTCTCTTGAGCGAGGTTCTGCCGCCACCCACCGCCCGACAGCCCACAATCCTCTCCCACAATATTCGTACGTAGCGAAAAGTTCGATATTTTTCGCGCTATCACGAAGAGACGTCCCCCCCTCGAAACCCGATCGCCAAGCTCGCGATACCATCGATCCCGCAGCCGTAGACTCGCCAAATCCAGCAATTCTTGAATCTGCACGAATCTCCCCGATCGTATCGCATCGCAAACATGGGTGACGTTATCAAGGAGGTACCGCTTAAGGCGGTTCGCGTTGAGGCCCTTGTGAGTCCTGCCCCGAATCCTGCCCCACCTCTCCTCACTCGGGGCTTCTGTGCTACGTGGTGATGGATAAGCATATGAGAGAAGGAGAGGAAGATGATTTGCTGATACTGTTGCGCCTCTAGGTGGTCATGAAAATCGTCAAGCATGGCTCTCAGACCTTCCCCACGACCGCGACCGGCTCCATCGTCGGCATGGACTCGGAAGGCCTCCTCGAGATCACCAACACCTTCCAGTTCCCCACGGTCGACGTCGCAAACACCGACAGCCACCAGAACAACAACAACAACAGCAGCAACGATGCCTCGGCCATCGCCTCTGCTGCCCCCCGCCAGAAGGCCAACATTGTCTACCAGAACGAGATGATCAAGCACCTGAAGGAGGTCAACGTCGACGCTAACAATGTCGGCTGGTACACGAGCGCTGCCATGGGCAACTTTGTCAACCTCAGCTTCATCGAGAACCAGTACCACTACCAGAAGGACAACGAGCGGACAGTCGCCCTCGTCCACGACGTCAGCCGCAGCTCCCAGGGCTCCCTCAGCCTGCGAGCCTTCAAGCTTACCCCGGCCTTCATGGCCGCCTACAAGGAGGGCAAGTTCACGACCGAGATGTACGTCATGAACAACAACAATAGCCACGGGCATGTCTGGATCGCCACAGCGCTAACGTAATCATGTGCAGTCTGAAAGCCTCCAAGCTCACCTTCAAGGACATCCTTGCCGAGCTCCCCGTCGAGATTCACAACACCCACCTCTTGACCTCGTTCCTCCACCAGCTCCCCGGTCTCCCCCAGCAGGACAAGATCGAGCCGCCCAACTCTCTGTCGGAGCTGCGCGAAGACCCCATTAAGCAGCAGCTGCATCCCTCGGTCGAGAACCTCGACCTCTCGATAGACCCCTTCCTCGAGAAGACGTGCGACCTCCTGCTCGAGAGCATCGAGTCGCACTACACGGACCTCAACAACTTCCAGTTCTACCAGCGCCAGCTCGGCCGTGAGCAGGCCAAGATCACGCAGTGGCAGACCAAGCGCAAGGCGGAGAACGCGGCGCGCGCGGCGGCCAAGCAGGCGCCGCTGCCCGAGGACGAGTGGCAGAGGCTGTTCAAGCTGCCCCAGGAGCCCAGCAGGCTCGAGGGCATGCTGAATGCGAAGCAGGTGGAACAGTACAGCAAGCAGGTGGACGGATTCACGGCCAACATCAGCGCCAAGATGTTCGCCGCCAGGGAGAACCTACTGCCCAAGCGTGCCTAGATGGACGCCTAGAGCCGGGTTCGGGTCTAATCCTCGCGGATCGTCGGGAGGGACGTTGGACGGACGAGAAGAAGAGCAGAGACAGAGGTTGAGGCGAGGAAGAAGGAGGCGAGGGGGCAGACACAAAACATAAGTGGAATTACCTTAGAGAACAGGTGTTCTGGGAATGATGAATGATCTGGGGAGCGGATCAAGCATTCGAAACGGCGTTACGGTAATTAGTCCCAGGCAGTGTGTACTGAGTCAATATTCGATGTCTTTCTTGCACACCAGCGCGACCGATGGTTCCTCCCCCTGGGTGGCGGCCACTTCACGGTGGTCGTCTTGACGTTGACCAGACACGCCAGGATTCACGCCAAGATGCAGGGTGCTTTGTTGGAGGGCGAGGCTGTTGCGGTCCAGAGAGGGCATCTCGAGCACCAAATGCCAAGCAGCGAGGCTTGCCAGGATGCGAGCGGGAATTATGCGGAGCGGCTACCACATGGACATACTTCTTGCTATTATCTATGCATCAATACCTTAACTATGTCGGCCACTGCCACATACCAGGAGACTTTTGTGTCTCCGGACAACCCGGCCTCGGCAGCCTCGTTCTTCACCTTGACGCGATACTTGTCATGCCCGCGCCTCGGACCGAGTCGTCCCACCTATGGACAGCATGTACTTCCAAGCTTAGGTTTTGCCGGCTAGAGTTTGTCTTAAACTCCGCTGAGAGGCCCCAGACACAGCCGGAAGCCCAATTTACGGCGAGGGAAAGGAAATCGGACGTGGACTGGGGGGGGGGGGGGGGGGCCGAGACGTGGGCAAAGACCACGACGCTGGTGGGAGGTCAAATCACCAGCGGGGCAGGCAGGATCGAGGGGTTTCGCAGTGCTCTCGGCCAAAAAGGGACTAGCGTCATGAGACGGTAAAACAAGGGGAAACAAAAAAGCGATTGGCTTCTCAACCTCTAAAATCGAGTCTCGTCAGCACGCACTGGGCGGGCTGGCACACGCTGGCCAGCGTCTGGGCCACGTACCTGCCGAAAGGTCAAAGGAAAAAAAGGGAAAAAAGAAAAAGAGAGCAGTGAGGGGCAGTTTTTTTTGTTGCTCCTTCCCCTCCCCCCCTTCAGAGTACCTAGTTACCTGGTCCCTCTTCGGATCTACACTTAGATTGCCATTAGAACAGGGGGGGCAGATGTACCTTTTTCTTTTCTGCCGCCTTTTTCGGTACCCGACTTAACCTTACCTACCTTAGCTCTCATGAGGTACCTCCGAGCAGGTCGGCCTCGGCCCCGGCCAGAAATTGGAAGGATGCTCTGTGAGAAGCATTTTCCCCGACTCGTCACTGAACATGCGGCTGGGATTGACTGACCAGCCTAGACCTTGACCTGAGCTAGCTACTGAGCTACCTACTGTAATACATGGTATCTCGAGGTACCTACATTGGAAGGGAGGGGGGGGGGGGGGGGGCTCTTTGGACGAAGATGGGACAGCTTATTCCTGAGCTTTGCTCCCTTGGGTCTAACAAGCCCCCTCCCTTGCTTTGGTACCTCCCATATGTGGTGCCTATTATGGCCTGGTTCTCACAATGGGCATTGAGCATTTGGCGTGGAGGAGACGATGCAAATCGCCAATTGAACGACGTTGGATGAGACAGCCGCGTGCCGGAGCGTCTTGACGGGTTGGATTGGAGGCTTTAACACCACCCTCCTCGCGTGGGTGGGTGGGTGCGTGAGACATCGGAGTGAGGGCCGGGGCGGTCCCCCGAGCTGGGCCCTCCCTCGAGTGCCTTTCCTTGTCTTGTCTTCCTTTGCCATAACGGTCTGATAAAATCAACCCGCAGGCGAAGTATCTCATAGACATGTCCGGGAAGAAGTATCGCAAGCGGGGGAGATTTGTCACTGTTGGATATGCAGTTGGTGTCGGTGTACTTGAGCTCGGTGGAGCCAGAAGATAGGCAGGTACCTAGACAGGTAGGTAAGGTCAAGAGCTGCTAGCAACCGGAAGGGGCCCTAAGTCATGTAAGTAGCTCCTCCTCTGCCCTTCCCCGACTTTGCTCGGGGAGGGGAGGTGAGCGAGTAGTAGTATTAGGTAGGTACCACTATCAGAAGTCGACACGGACGAGAGCGCAATATACCTCTTGCCATCGTGTCAGCTTGCAAAGTCTCGCGGGGCAATGACCAGTAGAGTGAGCCTCTGCCCTCCGATATCCCCACCTGGCCTGCCACACTCGTCTGCAGCGTCTGCACCTCGTTGAACTTTTTTGCCCCGCCTCTGGCCGTCTCCGTGTCTCTGTCCCCCCTCCCCCCATCCATGGACCATACCCCTCCTCGCCAAACCGCCCGCTCTTCGCCGACCAAGTACTCTGGTGATTGGCGACTTCCGTGACTGACTAGACAGGATTTCTCGCATCGGGGAAAGGGAGAAAGGCAGAAAGGGCAATAGGAGCAGAGATTTCTCCCCTCCGGTGTCAGGACAACAGAGCGCCCGTATCCATCCGTACAGGCAGGCACTCTCTCTCTCTCTCTCTCTCTCACCGCCCTGTCCGTTCCTGCCATCCTTTCCAACCGTGTGCCTGAACCCCTCCATACCTACCTTCCCTACCTCCAAGGTCCCTGTTTTATTTTTATTTTTTTGAACTCCTCCTGCCTCCCTTCCCCCTTCCCCTCCGACGACCTTTAAATCCTTCCTCTCCTTCTTCATCCGTCCTCTCGCTCTCTTTCTCTCTTTCCATCTCTCTCATCCTTCCCCCCTCCATACCCCTCCTCCCCAACTAAACCCACCACTACCACAGTCAACAAGACCACTTCAAAATGGCTGCCCCCGCCACCAAGTTCAAGGTCGCCGACCTGTCTCTGGCTGCTTTCGGCCGCAAGGAGATCGAGCTCGCCGAGAACGAGATGCCCGGTCTCATGCAGACCCGTGCCAAGTACGCCGCCGACCAGCCCCTCAAGGGCGCCCGCATTGCTGGTTGCTTGCACATGACCATCCAGACTGCCGTCCTCATCGAGACTCTCACTGCTCTCGGTGCCGAGGTCACCTGGACTTCCTGCAACATCTTCTCCACCCAGGACCACGCCGCCGCTGCCATTGCCGCCGCCGGTGTCCCCGTCTTTGCCTGGAAGGGCGAGACCGAGGAGGAGTACAACTGGTGCCTGGAGCAGCAGCTGACCGCCTTCAAGGACGGCCAGAAGCTCAACCTCATTCTCGACGACGGTGGTGACCTGACCCACCTCGTCCACGACAAGTACCCTGAGATGCTCAAGGGCTGCTACGGTGTCTCTGAGGAGACCACCACCGGTGTCCACCACCTTTACAAGATGCTCAAGGACGGCAAGCTCCTTGTCCCCTCCATCAACGTCAACGACTCCGTCACCAAGTCCAAGTTCGACAACTTGTACGGCTGCCGTGAGTCCCTCATTGACGGTATCAAGCGTGCTACCGACGTCATGGTTGCTGGCAAGATCGCCGTCGTTGCTGGCTTCGGTGATGTTGGCAAGGGCTGCGCCCAGGCCCTGCACACCATGGGTGCCCGTGTCATCGTCACTGAGATCGACCCCATCAACGCCCTCCAGGCCGCCATGGCCGGCTACGAGGTCACCACCATGGAGAAGGCCGCCTCCCGCGGCCAGATCTTCGTCACCACCACCGGTTGCCGTGACATCCTGACTGGCGTCCACTTCGAGGCCATGCCTAACGACGCCATTGTCTGCAGTAAGTACACACCACAGTGTCCTGGGTCCCCAGGTGTATTTGCATACTCTTTTTGCTGACTGCCTCTTTCCAACAGACATTGGTCACTTCGACATCGAGATCGACGTTGCGTGGCTCAAGGCCAACGCCCAGAGCGTCCAGAACATCAAGCCCCAGGTCGACCGCTTCCTCATGAAGAACGGCCGCCACGTCATTCTCCTCGCTGAGGGTCGCCTGGTCAACCTTGGCTGTGCCACTGGCCACTCTTCCTTCGTCATGTCCTGCTCCTTCACCAACCAGGTCCTTGCCCAGATCATGCTGTACAAGAACGGCGACGCCGCCTGGGGCAAGAAGTACGTCGAGTTCGCCAAGGCTGGCAAGCTCGATGTCGGTGTCTACGTCCTCCCCAAGGTCCTCGACGAGGAGGTCGCCAGACTCCACCTGGCCCACTGCAACGTCGAGCTCACCGAGCTCAGCAAGGTCCAGTCCGAGTACCTCAGCATCGCCGTTGAGGGTCCCTACAAGAGCGACATCTACCGCTACTAAGCGGCCTTCTTTTGTCATCCAGTCTTGCGACTGGATTTCTTCAACATTCCGATTAATGACTTCGACGAGCGTACACCATAACACTTGGCAATGTGTGTTCTCAACAGCATGACTTGCATGACACATCTGGGAAAGGGAATCTCGGCTGGGGGCGGTTACGGGCTGGAAACTCTAAAAGCTTGGGGGTTTGCCTGGCTGCGAGATTTTTCAACAAAAATTAGGCGTTGGCTTGTAAATAGTGATTCCCCAGACGATGGCATTTTGTATTTTGTTTTCCGTCGGCCCGACTTTTGGGAGCGGGACAAAACAGGGACTCAACCCCCCGGATATGGGGAATAAAGGTAGAATAACTTTGAGGACTAGGACCCGTCAACCGTGGTCCGCATAGATGAATATATGCGTCCTATGAGCAAACACTTGATGTTCTCTGCTAGTGCTTATCGGCTTGAACGTGGGTGGCTGTTGACGTTCTCCCCTTGTATTGATGTGATTACTGCCTCACATGCTTTCCGGTCTGTGTCGGTCGCCCTTTGGTTGTCGGTTTGATGAATACTGACTCGTACTAGGCCTAACCTAAGCATGTGCGAAATATTGTTTGTAGGCCTAAGTAGCGCTGTCCGCATTACTCAAATCTCGCCGGCTGCAGAGTTGGTAGTTCCCGAGCTCAGTAAAACCTTGCTGCTTTCCAAAATGCTTATAAGTGGCCGGACTAGGTTCAGCGCATTGCTGACCCGACCGCCAACTACCCTGCTCGCCCGCACTCTCTCTCGCCCTCTACCCCGTCTTCGCCAGCTCCCTCTGCTCGACGACGACGCTGTTCAAGCGCCCCTCCTCGACGGCCCGCCGCGCGTTGCCGATGGCCCATTCCTCCATCTTGACGCTCGTCTCGACCGTCCAGGTGCCCATGTGCGGCACGAGCAGCACGTTGGGGTTCTCGAGCAGGCCCGGGTGGACCTCGGGCTCGTTCTCGAAGACGTCGAGGCCGGCGCTGGCGACGCGGCCGGACGCGAGGGCGTCGACTAGGGCGGCCTCGTCGACGACGGCGCCACGCGCCGTGTTGACGAGGACGACGCCGGGCTTCATCTGGGCGAACTGCGCGTGGGAGATGGTGTGGCGGGTGTGGGCCTGGGTACTAGTCAGCATTTGTCTTTTTTCCCCTTCGTTTTCCCCCCGTAGAAGCAGATGGACATGCAGTGAGAGATATAATTGGGGAAGGGAAAAGGAAAGGGAAAGGGGGGACTCGCATTCAGAGGCAGGTTGAGGGAGATGACGTCGCTCTCGCGCAGAAGCGTGTCAAAGTCGACGTATTCGGCGGCGCACTCGGCCTCGAGCGCCGGGTCGAGCCGCGTGCGGTTGAAGTAGCGCACGCGCATGCCGAAGGCCGCGGCCTTGCGGGCGACGTTGCGGCCGATGCCGCCCATGCCGAGGATGCCGAGGATGCCGAGGACCTTGCCCTGGGGGTCGCGGCCCAGGGGCGGGGGCGGGTCGCCGCGCCACCGGCGGGCGCGGAGGGAGAGGACGGAGGCGTTGAGGTTGCGGAGGGCGCCGAGCATGAGCCAGATGGTGA
The DNA here is from genome assembly GCA_034509685.1 of Colletotrichum cereale. Classification (NCBI taxonomy): domain Eukaryota; kingdom Fungi; phylum Ascomycota; class Sordariomycetes; order Glomerellales; family Glomerellaceae; genus Colletotrichum; species Colletotrichum cereale. The sequence continues at coordinate 44,779 of JASUDE010000184.1, forward strand.
TGTCGGCGGTGGCGTCGTCGACGGCGGTCGGGGTGTTGGAGACGAGGATGCCTCGCGGGGAGCAGGCCGGGACGTCGATCTGGTCGTAGCCGGCGCCTTAAGTCGCGGCGTATCAGCGTCGGCGCGGGCCTGGATGTTCCACAGCGGAGAAGGAGGGAGGGGTCCCCTTCGCGGAAGGTAAATAAGTGGAAGAGGGAGCCTTACCGTTGTGGCAGATGAAGCCTACGGTCTCGGGCAGCGCGGCTAGCAGCTCGGCGTCGATCCGCCCCGTGGTCTTGACGCTCGCGAAGGTGCGGTAGATGGCCTTTACGCCGTCGAAGGCGCCGGACCTGCACTCCTCGATGAACTCGGCGCGGCTGGTCGCCTTGGGCTTGACGATGTCCGCGACGGAGCTCAGGCCAGACCAGGCTTCGTGGGCGCTGAGGAGCGGGTTAGCTCTTGGCCGCGAGAAGAGGGGACAGGGGACGGGGTGAACGTGCTGCTCGATCTCGCCCAGCTGGAGGACCCTGGGCCTCGACATGGTTGCGGTATGGTCACTCAACGCAGGTGGACGTCTTTGCGAGTCGAACAGTCGGAAGTTCCAACTCTTCATAAATTCTGTCCCAGTCCTGGTCAGTCACGGTTATCTTTTTGTTGAGGGCATCCGTCTGATGCCAGTCCCGAGAGGCAGAGGTTGGGGTGTACTTACGTGCAATGGGTCCTCACTCAATCGCCGTGTCCGTGTTGCACTTGATATCAAGCCGGGAAACTGGGGATTGAGACTTGAGAGGTTCTGCTGTACTGTCCGACAAGACCGGGTATGTATCGCGCGAAAGCAGGAGGGGACGAATGTCGTTAAGGAAAAGAGGAATGCCCCTCTGAAATGCCGGCGCGGGGTGTGGGTGTGCCTATCTCGGCCCGTCGAGTCGTCGCACGACAGGCTTGAAAGATGGTGGGAGGGAGGGATGATCGGCGTGAGGGGAGGAGGAGGGGGGGGGCTAAACTCAAATGGAGCTCGGAGTGCCGTCGCCTCGGCGGATGTCGACCCGGGCGCGGGGGAGAGATTGCCTGCGTGACGAGGAACATATACCAGGCAGAAGAGGCCAAGGCTTGCCGCGGGAAACATCCGGAATTCGCCGTCTAAACCGGACCGGACAGCCCTTGCAATCTCCAAAGCGTCAGCGGTGTTTCCACGACGGTTGCTTCGCTCTTCCTCACATCCCTCCTTCGTCCTTCGCCGGGAGGCCCCGATCACCTCCCGAGCCCCGGCCCATCTGATCCGGTACTGACCCGAGCCAACGGGGCCGAAGATGCTCCATTTCGACCGAAACAGTGAAGGCCGAGCTAGGCCTCGGTCAAAGATACCGCAACTGTTGCCCCGGCTCCCTCCAGTTCCACGATCCTGCATGGTGACGGACTGTTTCCCTCACAGGAACTCGTAAGCCCTCCCTCGCCGCAGCCATGTCCTGCGTAACGGGACCGCCACCACGACTTTTATCCGTTATCGAACTGCGTCTCTGGATGGGCATTGTGGTGTGCAACAACCCCCAACATGGGAAGAAAGACGCCGATATCGCTTAAGCCCAAGGCTCCCTCTCCTTCCCTCTCTCTCTCTCTCTCCCCTTCCCCTCCCTCATCCGCCTGTCTGGCGTTTGGATGTGATTCTATCCATACAAGAACTAGCCTGTGACCCCAAACTCAGCACCCAAGGAGAGCCAGTGAGTTGCTTCGGACGCACCTACCGGAATCCCGGGCCGCCCCAGTTCTCTCTCCTCCCTCTCATAATGCCCTCACTCAACCTGCATCTACAGACCTCCGCATACTGCCTGTCCACCACGTTTTGCCTCCAGCGCAGGAAACCGAATTGATGATTGCAAAGTCTTTGTATTTCTTGATTTCTACCGGCGTCCTATATTTAGAACCCGAGAGAATCTGCTGTCTAGTATCGTACATAGAGCACGGCCGATGCCCGGACCTTATGACAACGTTCGCTACGCCCACCAAGTCAGTGGGGCAAGGATAACCACCGCCTGCAACCACTTCCCGTTGCTAAGCCACACCTAGAAACGAAAGAGAAAAAACCACTTTTCTTTCCTCCCCTCTGCACTGCCCGCCATGCCAGAATATGAAACTAGTTTTTAAGGGGGGGGACTACTTATACAAGGATGCCGTCGACCGTGAAGAAGTCATAGGACGAGCGGCATAGTGCCGGCTCGCATGCTACCGCCTGGAGAAAGGAAATGGAAAACTTCAAAGGATCGAAAGCTATGCTTCCCTTCCACTCCTGGTAACGCCATAAAAAAACCACACCTTTTTTTTTGTTCTCCCCCTGCCGTCTCTGAGCCTGAAAAATGCTGCAGAGTGTGAAATGCTGAATTAAGGAGATTTTGGACGGAATGATCAATGCTGTGCTGAAACAGCCGGGCCGGAGTGTACCGCAATGTTCACGCCAGGACTGATGTAGGCTCGGATGGCAATCTCGCTGAATCGTCGGACAATGTTGGTAGTCCCGCCAGTGACCTGCGCCTCATCCTGGATGAACTTGTTGGCAACCCATAACCGATTCTTGGGATCGGATTCGTCCAGGTGCTTGGGAATGTTCCTCTCAAATCCAGGCTCAACACGTGGGGAAAGCTCGCGTGAAATGGCAATAGAATAGATGAGATCACGGTTCTCCCTGCCTCCTAGCTGGAGTCTCAACCGTCCAAGGACCTCGTCACGCTTGGCGGCATCGTGGTGGCACAGGTACTGGGCGAGGTTGTGCCAGAACTCAAACTCCTGCTGGCGGTGAGGATTTGCATCAGGGACCGGAGGAGCGAGGATATTTGAGGGTAGGAATTCGCCCGAGAGAAGAGCCTCCAGCACTCTGACTCGGTTGGCAGCTTCTGTCAGGTCCTCCGGAGGCGGTAGGACCTTGGCCTCAACGTTTGTCGAGGGGGGAGCGCTGTTACACGGCAGGGTTGCCAGGGCCCAGATCAAGCGAGTCTCGAGGACCCCAGAATGCGCCATCTGCGTGTGGTCATTGGCTGGCACAGACTGGACAACCTTGAGGAAAGAGGCGAATTGGCTGAGGAGAGGCTGGCTATGCTCGAGAAAGAACTTGCCCTGGACATCCTGCTTCTGGAACCAGTTGGATTCGAAGAAGGCTTGCAGGCCAACGGCGTAGACTTCGCGATAGATGTTGATGATTTCGGTGAGGAGCTCCGGGGTGAGAGCAATCTCCTGGGTTGGAGCGGCAGGGCCCAGGAGGCCGATGAGGTCATCGAACTTCATATTTTTGGCTGCGTGGCTCCAGTCAGTATAAGAGACTCGGGACGGAGCAATTGCTGAAAGAGAACAAGGCATGTACAATGATTGCGGGAGCGTCGCACCTCTGAGATGGTTGTCGAAGCCTGCCCTTTGCTCGCCCGGGAACGAGTGAGCCTGAATGGAGGATACGGTAGCCGGGGCGGGTAAGGTCTGCAGAGCAGGATCTATGGGGGCGGCAAAGTCGTACGTCGTCTCAGTCTTGAGGCTGGATGCGGTCGAGGAGAGGGCCGGGTCCAGAGGTGAGTGCGAAGAGGGCACGGGAGGGTTGTAGGAGCTGGGCAAGACGGCCGGTTGGGCACCGTACGGGTTGGACGAAGAGACCGGCAAAGGTACCGGAGGCGCGGCCGGCGTCGAGGGCACGGTCGGGACCGTCGGCGGGACGGACGAAGGCACGGACTGAATGGTCGGGGTCGGCACCCGCTGGGTGTTTGGAGCGGGCTGGATGGCAGAGGGGCCCGGCTGCTGCTTGAAAATCGGATCGTAACCCAAGCACTCGCGCTTCGACTTTTTGCAATTGTTGCAGGTCGGATGAGCTTCGTCGCACTGAGAGGGAATGGTTAGAAAGAGTAGCCTTCAGTGGTGGTCAAAGAGGAAAAAGCAAGCTATATCAATCGACGACGGGCTTCTCGGATGACAAGAAACAAGGCAGTTGAAGGGGCTTGGGGTTCGGGGATCGCACAGCTGCTGGTGCCGTTGCCCTTCGAGGTAATTGTGAGTCGGGGATGATGATGAGGTAAGGTAAGGTAAGATGAAGTGAGTTAAGTTGGGATGGAGTCCAGCGGCGGCGTTGCGGATGAAGCTTAAACTAAGCTAGCCAAAGTCGGCGGTGGCTGGAGCTCTTGGAGGTGGAAGGTGCGAAGCGAGGAGAGGCGAAGCGAAGCGAAGCGAGAGGCGTCCCGTTCAGCGAGCGGACTGACGGTTTGAGGCTTGGGCCTCTTCCCAGAGGAGAAGAGGGGAGGGAGGGAAGGGGGGGGAGGAGAGGGGCAGCCCTCAGCGGGCGCGGCGGTCGCTTCTGCAGGAACGGAAGATTGCTCCTCCCTGCGGGCGCGGGCGTATGCGCAGCCGCGGGCGCGATCCCGGAACGCGGCCCAAGGCATGGTTCCCGTCCTCGCTTCGCAGTAGCTCCAGCTCAAGCGAACATCAAGCGAACGGTTTTTTTTCCCTCGCCTTGAGAAACCACGACTGGGTTCGCTTATCGTAAACTTTGTTTCTTTGCCATTGTCGCATTCCCTCTTTTCTCCAATGGTGTCGCACTCCTTTGGTCGGTGTCTGGACAAACACTCTCTACTGCCTCGAAATTGTCCATTTCATCGGGACATTGAATCGAGGGAAAACAGAGGGGAGGGAAGGGAATAAAAAGAAAAAGAGAAGAGAAAAAAAAAATTGGAGGAAAGGAAAGAAATGCGATATTGTCACTAACCTTGATGCGACGCTTGCGACACGTTAGGCAACCTGTCTTTGTGCGGCGCTTGATTTCCTACAAGGGGCAAATTCCACCGTCAGCGTTTATCCAAACAAGTTGGTGCTGCCGCAGCAATCTTTCACTCCCAGTCCCTTCCGACTTACCTTCTTAGGGCCGCCGGGACCGCGCATCAGTCTAGGATCGTGGTGGGGGATCTGATATCTCAGGTGGTTCAGGTCCTGCGTCATGTATGGGTTGCCTTGCACTCCTGGCGGCATGTAATACTGCATGCTCTGGTTCGGGGCCATCTGCATCTGCATCGACATAGCTTGAGGAGCCGGTGCGGCCTGTTGGTAGTGATGGTCGAGGCTCTTCATGCTCGGCAGAGAGGGAACTGGTGGGCCAGGACTGGCTCTGTATGGGTCGGAAGAAGCCTGGCTCTGCTGCGGGTGGTAGGCGTATTGGTTCTGGGCCATGACGCCTGGCGAGGGAAAGTTGTTGGGGCTCGGATAGCCTCTTTGAGGCTGGTGGTGGTGGGACATGGTCGGCGAGGATGACGCCCTCGCGTCGCCGTTCTGTTGACCGTTCTGCTGCGGAGGCGCAGTAGTAGGAGCAGCAACGGGAGCAGTCGGAGCAGGCGCCGTCCCGGGGACAGTTGTAGGCGCTGGTGCCGTGGCAGGAACGGACGCGTTCGCAGTCGCGGTCGAGGAGGTCTCGGCGGAGGAAGTCGGAGTCGAGATCGAGGTCGGGATCGAGGTCGAAGTCGAGCTCGAGGTTGGCGTCGCAGAGAGGGGCGCGAGTGCGGGAGGAGGAGCAGGAGCAGGAGCAGGAGCAGGAGCAGGAGCAGGAGCAGGAGCAGGAGCAGAGACAGAAGGAAGAGGAGGAGGATGAGGAGAAGTCGAAGTGGTCGGGGGATGGACCGAATTAGTAGAGGTCGTCAAGGGCTCCGTTCTGGCAGCGACGACGTCGTTGACATCAGGCAGAGGCAGAGGCACAGGCACAGGCACAGGCACTGGCGCAGGTACAGGCACGCTGGAGGTGCTGGCACTCGTGCTCGTGCCGGTGCTGGTGCTTGTGGTGTCTTCTTGAGCCATTTCGATTTTAATTAGAAATTTTTATGGAGCCACGATTGGACTTCTTGAGGTCGACCAGGGGAAGAGGCGTGGATGGATGCGTGGATGCGCGACACCCTGGCGCAGGTTGAGCGAGAGCTATGCCTTGGAGTGTGGTCCCTGTACAGAACGGCGGCGCCACCGGACAGGTTTTTTCCCCCTCCTTTGGTGTCTGCTTCTGCTTGCCTGCTGCTGCTGCAACTGCTGCTTGTCCTTGGGAGGAGTAGGAGAGGGGGGGAGGGAGGGGGGTGGCGGAGGAGCATCAACAGTAAGAAAAGAAGAGGAAGGGTACGCGTAGGGGGGGGTCTTGAGGGTGTGGGCGAAGGAAGTCGCGGTCGACTTGTGGTGTGACCTTTTCGGGCCAGTGTCGTCAAGCAGTAGCAACTGCGCGGAAGGAGGTCTCGTCTCGTCGGGGGAAGGAGAGGAGGAGCAAGCGGTTGTGGGTGGTTAACCGTGTTCCGTAGCTGAACCCCTGTTGCTATATGCAATCCAACGTACAGTGCAGTGTGCAAACCCAATGTGTAAGCAAGCAAGCAGGCAGGCAGGCAGGCACTGGTGTCATTGGTGTGCGCGCGCGCGCAAAAGGATGGGCAGACGTCGGGTGGTTGGGTTGTGTCGGCCGAGAAGATCTGGGTTGCACTAAGGAACGGAGTGCGGCGCAAAGGAGGAGGTGAGTCCAGGTCTGCACAATTTTCGCGACTGGTTTACTGAAGCTCCCTCCTTGAATGGACTCGTCTTCCCGGTCACCGGCTGCGACGCTAATAGGCTGTTTCCAAGCGTGCGCGCAGGGCGGAAGGGGCCAGGATGTGGTCGGGGTGTATCCGTACTCTCTCTGCTGAGCTCGGTTTGGGGGGTGGCCTTGGGGGCGAGTGGGAGAGTGAGAGAGAGCGAGACCTCACCCAGGCTAGCGGGGCGTGCTTTCCAGACGCTGAATGTGTCCGTCGGTACCTCGGAGCGAGCAAAGAGGGTACGAGGAGAAACGCTCGAGAGTTGCCTCCACCGTGTAGTATTGGTCAGGGAAGACGACGTATTGGTGCGGGTGGACCTATCAGTAAAAGGCGGAAGAGGGGGCTGTCGATGCTAAGGGACGAGGCGAGGAGACAATGAGTTAAGCAGGCACAGGCACAGGCACAGAAAGGCATGCCTATACTATGGGTGCGTTTATCGTGTTGTGCACCGCAAGGTACCGTACCTACGTACAACGCACACCTCAGAGCTGAGGGGAGAAGAGGCAGCGAGAGAGCAGCTAAGAAGAGGTGGGAGTGGTGGCGGTGATTGTGGTGGTAATGGTTGGTGCGATCCTTGGAACTTCGGAGAGTGGTGGTGAAGGCGCAGGTTGACGGGCCGGCGAGGAGTGGGAAGGCAGGGGTTCGACGCGGCCTTGGCAAGTGGTCGACATCGGTTTGCTGCCCTGTTCAGTGTTTGCTGTCCGGTATCCAGGATGCTGGAGAGCGTTTAGGGCGCGGGCTGGACTGGGAGAGAGGGAGACGCGGGTCGGCTCACCATCCAGGATTGGTCGATTGTGTCGGGGCGTGCAGGGGAATGTTCGAGATCGAGTGGTTACTGTTGCTGCGAAGCGAAGCCCATGGAAGAAGTGGACAGAAAGGGAGCGGAAGGATGAGGGAAGAGGCGACATGAGGGAAGGGTATCCGTAGAGTGGGAAGGATAAAATAAAAATAAAAAAATGAGAAGGTTCGGTGTCGGTGTGGATGAGCTAGAACCCAGGCAAGTAGAGAAGGTAGGAGACGTCAGCGCGGTGAGTAAGCTTGAGATATGGTCTTATTGACCTCGTCCTGTGTACCTCCTCTACCTATCTACTCTGTACTCTGTATCTATCTAGGCAGGTACCTACCTACCTACCTACCTACCTACCTACATAACCTACATACCTATGCTGTGGGTAATGTACGTAGCTACTAGGAGGAAAACAAGAACGCCCACGCAGGACTTAAAAACGACCACTAAAGAGAAGAGGAAAACACAAAACACTAGGTAGTCCATAATCCGATATCACTTCTCGCAAGCAAAATCGTCTCCGTACCAAACTGAGGAAGGAAGGCACGCACTTACCTACCCTTCCCGTTCCACCCACGGGTGACGGGTGGGTTCCCCGTTGGCTTTTTTCCCAAGGAAGGGGCCGAAGGAAATCATCCCTAACTTCTCAGCCACAAGGCGCGAGCCCCTGATTGGCCCAATCTCAGGACAAAAGATACGTATCGATCCGGGTATACAGCCCGGGTGCGCTCAACCTGGGAAGGGGGGTTTGAAAGGGGAGGGGAAAATAGGAATAGTATTAACAAGAATAAAATCCCGTCTTGTTCGTTTTCACACCTAGTAGTAGTAGTAGTACCTTCAGCGTCTTCTTTAGGCCCTCTGCATTACTAGGGGGCTTTCTTACCTAGCCCAGTGGAATTCGTCCCGTCTTTTCCACTGGGGCGAGCCGCCAGAGATCCCCGTCGTTATGTGCACCTACCTACTACCTTGGGTGGATGGATGGTAGGATGGATGTCTACAGAGTAGTAGTGTACCTCACCCAGTACCTCGTCTCTCTCGCTCTCTGTCCTTATACCTCCGTTCAATACGCCCCTCTAGCTCTGAGGTGTTATGTGTTTAGAGACTGCCCGGAACCTCCCGCAGTCTTCCCGTCGGTTCGGTAAATAGGTTGAACTTGACACAACTCGGCCGTCATCCAGACCATGCTTCATGATCTCTTACCTGCCTAGACTCTTACTCTTTCTGCAACTGGTAGGAGGGCCCCTCCCCCTCGACTCCTACTAGCCCCGTGCTGGCCCTTTGAACTTGGTTGATCCCGAGCCCGGTTTCCGTGACTGGAAGGAGACTACTGTTGAGAACCATTCTCCGCCTTCCTTCTGATATGCTCGTCCCATCCCCAGCGGTCCTGTCTTAGTCAGATCGACGAATATCGCAGCGATATTTTTGAGTTATGTACATTGTGCACTGTCCAGGTCGCACAGCATAAAGCGATCATTCAACCATCCATGTAATCACCCTCTACTGGGTAGTACGCAAAGCCCGATTTTGAAGTCACGCCAACGAAAAGGAACTGTAGCCTTTTTTCCCCCTTCTTCTCTTCTCAAAGCCCCCGAATCGCAACCGCACATTGACCTCTTGTACGGATATATCCATCGTTGTTATGCACGTTAAGTGGGAAACAGACGCTGCACGCGACCCAATACGGAAAAGAGACTTGCCCCAGGAACTGTGGGAGGTTCCAAGGTACTTTTGTCCCAAGTCCCACTGGGTCCTGCTTTAGCGTCGTCTCACGGCTGCTTTACGTAACCCGGTACCGCTCCTGCATGTTCCACCATAAGGTCTGGCCGAGTCTCCTCACGTACTGTACTTGCAGCTCCATCAAATTTCACCTCCTGTGCCACCGCACCGAATGCCCGCCCTCCCGGTTCGCCCAATGCAACGAATCACCAACCCGTACCACGCTTCTTCGCATGAACTAGCAATTCTACCAAAGCCACACTTTCAGTGGATCATTGAGGCGCTACCTTGACTTGACCTCATTCTCAATCTCATCTCTGGACGTTTCTCACTCGACGTGCAGGCAGGCTTTCAACAGGCCGAACATTGGTCCGGCGTCATCATCGTTGGGGACCACAACATCACTTCCGAAGCTCTGTAACACCCCTTTCACCACCGTCGTCTTCTTCGCCTTACAGCCAACGACACTGCTTTCATTTGCCCTGTTCTGCTGTGCCCTGTCCTGTCTCGTGTTACCTACCTAGCCGTGTTGTTTGCTCTTCTGTCGATAAGCCCCCTCTCTTCTCTTCTTCACGTCTACCATTTCCCTCTTCCTCATGTCCCCCTTTTTTCCGCTCGTCGCTATCTCGTATGCTTCCCCCCCCTGTTCCCCTCTCATGCCCGTGCCCCAAGCAAAGCTCCCAGGACAAGGTAAGCAAGCCCGGCAAGAGCCGTAGCCACACCGGGCCGCTTATTCGGGTAAGAGCTGTATTCGTACATGGACATGGACATATCCAGACGGCTAGGGGTCTCGCTTAGTCCGGTCCTTTTGCTAAGCATACCATCCTATATTATTCGTCATAACTACGGACGGGAGCTGAGTACCATTATTGTGTTAGGATATCGAGGCCTGAAAGACGCCCGGCCTCCGGTTCTTGGTCTTGCTCCGGGCCCTATGTGAGCACTGCGTAGCCTGTCGTCCAGGGCCTGCCCTTTATCGCCAAAGCGCTACGGTGTCTAGATAAAAATACCGCCTGGGAGATTATCCGTCCATCGATATCCGGCAATCCCTTCTCCTTGGGCCTGCTCATCAGCGCGCTCCTCCATCGCCCGAATGAGCACGGCGTGGCCAAGGTGGCTTTCTGAGTGGCTTGTCTCGCCAACCCACTGCTGCGAACTGCAGCTCTTCAATCCCGCCCTAACACCATCCATGCTCGCATCCACGCGACCGGCACCTCCTTTTCAGCCTCCATCTCGTACCCAGCCATGGAGTTCCCATGCTCATCTCCAGTCGTCTGTGCATCTTCATGCGTCGCTCCCAGGGTCTGCCACACTATCGATTCCCAGCCATCTTTGCGAGAATTGAGCAAGAGCTCGATATTTCGTCAATCTCGTTTGCAATCTCTCGCCATGCTCCATTGCCACCCAAGTATCATCCGAGGCTTCCATGGTTGTGGTCCCCATGGTGGTGTCGATAGGATTGCAAGCTGGCTTCGGCACCTGGACCATGTCACGTCGCCTCGCCTCGCCTCGTTAATCGCCCACGCCGCAATCGTCTTTTCTACCTTTCCCGTTCCCCGCAGACCCGGAGCTCCTACAGAATTCTCCAAGGAGGCTTAGTGTCCCTCGGAGGCCGTGTCCGCGACCCGAACCGGGTTACTTTTCTGCATTCGCGGCGTTGCCCTGCAGCCACTACAACCAACTCAACCACACTTGGGCCAAATCTAAGGGTTTGATATTCGTAATGCTTTGGGAATCAGTAACATCGACAGTCGTTATGCAGAATGTCGTCGCCCGTTGCGCGAGGGCCTCGGTTGATTTGGGCGTTACCTGTTCACTATTTCGTACCCGAACGCCAAGTATCAATTGACGCAAGAACAGTCCAAAGACAGAATCGTTTCCGCGTCTAAGCCCGGGCCGGGCTATTATGTCAATCAACATGGTTGTGTCTTGGTCCGAACTTTTGTACCTGAAGATCTTTTCCCTCTTCCGCTTAGTCATGTGCCGGGGGGGAAGGCCTTGCCCTTCTTCCTCACCATCCCACCATCCCACCATCCGCCAACATTTCCTTGGCCAATGCATGGTCACTGAAGTCAGCCAAGCGTAAAAGGCAGTTGGGGCTTTGAGCAATATCCAAGCTTCTTCATGTCCTCTGCCGGGTTTTAAGCTGAAGATCTCTCTTCCTTGAGGGGAATCTGGTCCGTACCAGAATCGTATTTTGGGAGAAAACAGAGATCGAACCTTTATGCACATTGTTCAGACGCAAGGCATTGACGAAATTCAATGTGTGACGGTCGCGTTTCCGAGAGGAACCAACTCATACCTTTCTTTTATTCTTTCTTCTTCCAATGACATTCCCATCTTGGCAATTTAGTCAAGACGATGGATGGTCCCGTGACAGGTTCTTACCCAGCATTTGTTAAAAGAAGAAAGTATTATTTCTTGGTTTGTTTCTTTACGAGGGCGTATAAATAGCCACACGCATTGTCTGAAAGGATCTCACATGATGCACTATACTCTTCTTGATTTCCTCCTCGCGTGGACATTACCATCACAGTTTGTCACCGGCCGTCGTTGTTGATCATGCGGACTCTAGCTGTCATAATCTGGAAGATTCTCGTCGTAGCAAACCTCTTCAACTCTTGGAAAGCACACCTCGGGAGTATCATACCGTCATGTATCTCCGCTACTGATGGCGAAAGGGGCAAACATGGACCCTTTGAGGTCGGGATACTCGGTATTCGAGCCCATCTGCTCAAAGTCGATTTCCTTCAGCCACGTGTAGAATGTCGATCTTGAACTCCATCAAGGGGGACTCGATCGAGAATGCAAATCAGCATTTTCCTCGACACTCCGCCATGGTGTAGTATTCACGCTCGGTCTTGTAGACGGTCCTTTGGACGTCGGCAAGAGAGCGACGTATACACATAGGCTGTCCGATTTTCTGCACCTTCTTACGCCAATGTCTTGATGACTGACTTCGCTGATGTATGGCAAGATACCGAATGACCGCCTCGGGCCCAACCCCGCCGATGTCAACAGCAACGTCGCTGAGAAGGTCATGTTCATCAACGCCTGCTTGCGAAGCACAGCAGCCGCCGTACCGCGGTCTCTGAAGGCGAGGATGTTGGGATTAAATACAACCCCCGATGCCGTTGACATCACACTCCTTCAAAGCCCGATGACAGATTTGATATTGCCACCCTCGGCGAGGACGAGATAGTACCCGTCCCCACGCCTTGATATCCCGAGACCCGCGGGTCTGGCCCTGCGTAGCTGCGGGAGCGTGTCGTTCCACAGGCTGCGGTAGGGCCGACGCGCTTCCTCGTCCTGAGGATGATATTGCACTGGGCGATGCTCCAGAGGCGGTCATGGTTGTCGTTGGGCCCATGAGGTTGAGGTTATCCTTGCTGGAGACGGAGTCGTGCAAGACGTCCGAGTCGATGCCGTAGGGCTCGGCCCAGATGAGATCAGATCACAAGGTCAGGCGAGGAGACGAACAAGATCCGTGGCCAGGTGCGGGAATCTGGGCCGAAGCCTCAGATGGGCATGGAGGTGGTGTAGAAGAGCCCGTCGTGGTAGAAGAAGGACAGGGCCCAGACACCCTCGCCAGGGGATACGCCATACAAAGGCAAGACCCCAGGCGTCTTGAAGGTGTGGGAGGTAAGCTCCCAGTTGAAAAGGTCTTTGAACTTGTGGACAGGGTTGCCAAAGTAGTAGGTGAAGGAGGAAGTGGCCATATAGTAGGTATCTCCGACTTAAAGGCTTGTCGGGTCAGGGTTCCATCTGCGAGCTGTTAGTGAGACGTCTGGGCCAACTACGAAGAAAAGTACGGGATCACCCTAAGAGATCTGGGCAGTAGCGCCGCGCTCCTGAACATCATAAGGAGCAGTGGTCCCCAAAATGATGCTTCAACTCAACTGGATTTATCAGTTCCGACCGATTCAGTCCAACTCCTTATGATATAAGTTATCCTGAAAAAGCACTCGCCTTGTTCGTCGTAACAAGACCCCTAATTCGTTGATCATACCGGAAAACCATTGCCTCCCTCTATTGCAACAAGGGTTCCGTTCGTCGGTGAGTCCCTGCCCCCAGAGCCTGAGAAGAATCAATAAAGTACGTGAGGGTATACGGCAGAAGGGAAAGCTGTGAAGGTGGTTGGCGAAATTAATTTGCACCATTTGCTCCTCTTAGATAATGGCCTTGGTGAGGGGGCCACACTTTTGGGAGTTGGTTTGACCCAGCAGTAAAGTAGTAGTAGTCCTCGTCTTAGACAATGACAAGATCGACAATTGGGGGGGGGGGGAGGTGTTCTAATGCTAACCAATCATTGTAGGGTAATGTGGGTGTCAGTTTTAGTGTGATCGAAGCGCGTTACACTACGGCAAGATACTAGCATGACAATCATTTTGTCAAGTTTGGGTCAGAGTAGGGTTTTCCCCAGAAAAGACCATCTAACAACTGCAACGGGTTAGAACACAGCAGAGCATAGGAGAATCGGGGTGAAATATGCATAATTCTAGGAGAATTCAGATATGAAACAGTACTGCTATAGATATACGAGTAATGAGTGAAGCGCGTAGTGTACAGAACATGCTAAGGCTGCTGACTTGAATCTCTGTATATGAGGTTCTCGCAACAAAAATCACCATTGAATTCAATCGAGGAAGGATTTCATCTCGCAAGTAAGAAGATTCATCTCATTTATAGCTACGGAACCTGCCCAGTCCTAATGGATGTATCTTCTGGAAAATGCTACATTGAGCATAATGTTATTTTGTTAGACCTTTCAAATCAACCAAGCAAGAGCCCCGTCTACTTCAAAGTTTGGGTTTTGCGAAGTTCGTACTCCTTTTGCTGTTGAACCGAAGCCCGGCCAGCCCGATCAAGTGGTTGCAAAGTCCCTCGTTCATATCTTCTAAGATTTTCGACGGGGTGATAGATAGCCCCGACGACTTGTTCTGGGTTCTGAGTAGTGATAACCCGCAACGAACCCGGGTCATTAAGCGGTTTCTGAACGACTCTCTTGCGATCATTCTTGTGGATGGGGAGGGCGACTTGTTTCGCCGAAGCGGCCCTCTTGTTGTAATCAAACGCCTGCACTCCGGTGGGGGCCACGGGAAACTCGGTATACTTCGTGGTGCCGGCTCCACCGCCATGTGTTTCCCAATCTTGGAAGTTCTTGTGCGGATTCTTTGCTCTACCCTCCTGGTTTCGGTATTCTCTTGGGTATCTTGATGCTGGTTGTGGGTCCATGGGTGGTGCTGAACGGGCTACTGCTTGCGCTACTTTGAAAGGTATATTCCCTCTCGGTGTGTTGAATTGCTATACAAACATCCCTTGTTAGCCTTTTCGTGAACAAGAGGATTGTTACGTGCTGAGTATAATCAGAGAAGCACCGATAGTGGTGCGCATAACGACATGTTCAGAGAACAGGGATGGGTACCATGTTTTACGTACCATAAGGCCTGCAGGAAGGTCTGTGTTGTATCTCCTCGGGTTCTGGCCTTCCATTGTTGCGAGTGATCCCAGATCGTCAAGTCACAGCTGCTAGGTAACTATGGTCTTGATTGTGCGGATTAGCAAGTTGCATAAACGGTAAACCAACATAGGTACCTCAAGGCAAAGCCTACCTTTTCTTCTTTTTTCTTTTAGCTAACTCCTACAACATAGAAAGAAAGGAATGTATCAAGCTTGTTCAAAAGCCATCTTTCAAATAGCGGTACGGACGCTTCGCTGGTTAAATAGCAGACATTGTTAGCACGGGAGACCTGTGCTGGACTCCATGAACGCATGTTCTCGCCGGGACAGAAATGTAACATCACTTTGATCGTAAACTTTTCCATAACTGGGGCGAGTTATTTCAGGCGCGAGATTTTCTACCCTTGTCGATTTAGGTCAACCGTTGGCCGGCGTTACGCTTAAAAATGTATTTTGAGGCATTCCCTCAACACCAACACCGAGATCACAGTTGAGAACACCCTGTCTTGTGCCCTTTTTCGGTAGAATACTATTTCTTTAGTCCTTGGCGTGTCAGTTTCAGAACCAAATAAAGAAGTCGCGACCTGTCCAACAAATAAGCGGATTCAAAAAGGCTAGTTCCAGGCCATACTGGCGGTTAAAAAAGAGACTGTGATGGCATATACATTCAGGGGGGAGGCGCTAAAAAAAAAGTTCGAACAAGGGTGTTGCCTCCCAGAACCATCCGCAATTGCGTCTTCAAGGCCACATGTTTTAAGCGCCAACGGTCTTGGCACCTGCTGGCGCCTATTTCCTGCATAGTCATCAGAAACCAACATTGCCATCCGCTTTTCAATCGGCCCTAGATCTCTATTTTGACTTGGATGCCTGCTCTCTTACCTCACAGCTATGTTGCTCATACATAAAACACCAATTCCCGGCGATATCATCCTTCAGAAAGCACAACCACGAGGCTCCAATCTGCGCTACAACAATGGAGGTCACCGCCAACCACCCCACGTGTCCGAATGCTCCTGTGGCTCCTTGGATCCAAATTTTGGACAATGAATTCTCCCAGTCACCTCCTGAAGCTGTTGAGAATGGTCTTTGCCAAATCTTTCGACGTCTCTTTACATCGCCGAGTGCTTCAGCCGCGACTGAGGCCGCGCAACAGATTGACGAATATTACCACGCCAGTTATTTGCCCTCCGATCCACTCTTAAGATTTCAAGACGACAAGGGCATCGCGGGCTTCCTGAACACGTTATACGAACTGGTGTTTGATCTGGCCCGTGCTGTACCTTACTACAATGATGGACAGCAACTCCTAGTGCACTTCCTGATCGAACTTGTGAAGCTGCCTCCGAGGAAAGTCAAAATATGGAACGTAAGTTATGCTCTATCTGTGCGTCAGCCGAATCATTGTTCGCCGACAAAGTTTTATAGGAAGAATGTTTGGTGTATGAAAAAGAACCCATTTTTGGTTCTGTCATGGAGGACAATTGGAACGGCAGTTATCGTAAGTCATGCGGGAACACCCTCGACGTCGTTAGGCTGTTGCTTATTCATTCTGTAGCAAGTGACATGATTACATCTGGTGGTCCGGCTGTCGCGGAATCGTATAAGGAATGGGTGAATCTCTCAGCGTTCTTTGCTCGATGCATCCAGTCTGGCCGGAGCGACTGTTTCGAAGATTGGGACAAGTACCCTGGAGTGGATATTCCAAAAGGACTTGAGGAAACCCACGACGAAGGGCCTAGGCGGGATTGTCTTCAACTTGTGGCAGTAGAATATTTGCTTCTGGCGGGCGAGAAGTTGCATGGCGAATTTATCCGTAGACACCCCGATGGCTCCGAAAGCCGACAATGGGGGTTAGAGAAGTGGAAGCTATGGGCCGGAAAGCTTCAAGAGATTGCGGAAGGCCAAAATGCAGACTCCGACTTGGGACAGGCTGCAAAGAAGGCTTGGCAGCTGATGGTTTCCTTGGAGCCTGGCATCTGACCCCAGTTGCAAGACTCAAGTCATTACTATGAGATTTGTTTCCATGATGCAGGTAGATAAGCAGTTCCTAAAGGAGAGAAACCAATCAGAAATATTATTAACCTCATCGTGGAAGATGCATGTAGGGTATGTCCTCAACGTTGAAGTGTATGGAAAGGACTCTTAACTTTGCACCAGATACTCGCACTGAAGACTCTCTGAAATGATAAAATCTTCTTTAGTTGGATTATCAGCTGATATGCCCACCTTCTCTGCTTTGGTGTCGACCACGATTGACTTTGAGGCACGGAAGGTAGGAGAAGGTTGCTGTTGAAGGGGTGCACTGGCTAGGAACCCTGTAGTTAAGTGAAGCCAACTGTGTTCGTTTTCTACAAGTTTGAGATAGTGAGTGGCACATAATAGAAGCTCAAAAAGTTTTTTGTTGAATTTGGTTGATGAGTTTGAGCACAATAACATTTGGTGTCAACGCGTCAAATACCCAGCAACGCTTCCATGGTCGGCTAAACTAGAACTCAAATGGACTAACGGACAAACATCTCGGAACAGCTAGTATTCAGTCTGATACGACCAGGATCTGGAAGATGCACGCGCTTGTCTCTGCCACTAGGAGTTGCTTTACCAATAGCTAAGCTAAGAATAGAAGATGGAGCTGGTAGTGCAAAGATCTCTTCGTCCATTGAGAGCCACCACCGCAACTCTGACAGTGTCTCAGGAAGCGGCATAGTGAAGGTATTGAATAAGCGTGGTGATCAAGGCTGTAGTCATCAAAGCATGTAATCGAGGACCACTTGTCGCCGTATCAAACAAAGCCCCAGGGACAACTAACAACTTTAATGATGCAGAACAGCAAAAAGTTTTGACTATGACCGTGGCAGGGCTCGAACCTGCGACCTTCTCGGGATCAAGTGCACATACTTGTGAACGAGAAATCATAATCCACTAGAACACACAGCCGGAGGGAGTTGGTGGATGCAAGGCCATATTGGGGTTCATCTTTTCTTTTGGTTGCGGCATGAGTGGGTTGCGGGCTTTCGTAAGCGCAGAACCACCAATCAAAAGAACGACTTATCGATACTTTATGTCGCTCAAATAGCGCAGTTAGAGGTATACGGCCACAGGAAACGCCTCCCTCCAGTAGACATCAGCTTGCTGCCTATCTTATCCACCTTTGGAGAGAACAATGGCCTTCTTCATGGATCCGCCTTTCGAAGAGCCTTAATTTCTGGCTTCGGAAGCTCAATGCTACCACCTCCGTCTACTACTTGCTCAGCATTCCAGGACCTCCAGATTTTGGGCTGTTAGTGTACTATACCAAATACATCGTCACCGTTCTGACCGGGTTTGCAGTGGCTTGTGTTACGAAGGGCAAGAGTCTAGAACTGCTCTCGCTGATAGATGGGCATAGAAGCAAGCTATGAATCGACCAGCAAGTTGGAAAAGGGAGCCCCGCTTGACCCGGAGTATCGTGGTGTGTCACCGAGTCTGATCGCACACTTCTTTCAAAGCCTGGAAGAGGCGCTTAGAATGCCAAGCCTTCTCCTCAATAAGATAGACGACAGCCGATACAATGATGTACAACATGCCTATCGACTGTGCGCCCTTGGTCCAATGAGTCACTATTCGAGTTGAATAGCAGGAGATACCGGGGAGCCGACTCCGATTTAGCCGAGGACTCTCTCGACGAGACACTTAAAGTAGCCGTTTTCACGGTATGTTTTGCTTCAATCAAGCTGATATGTCTCTGTCCGGGCTGTGACAGAGTAACACAGACAGCCACAGTCCGAATGCTTCGCACAAGAGAGCCTCTAGAAGCATATTTCCATTTCCAAGCCTAAGTAACATAATTACCTTATCATGATGCAGCAATGGCTATTGTCATTGGTTCGTTACCCCGGTTGGTGGTGGCGAAGCCCTGCTCCAGCTTTCAGCTCCATGCAGGACTGTCAACTTACCACAGCGCACCCTGTTCGAGTTGGCGCCACTCAGAGTACTTGAACCGCAACTCTCCATCTGCACTAGAGATGGCTCTTCTTTGGAACTGGGCCACCATGCATCACTCACATACTAACCCACGAACCCCACGAATATGAAACCCACAAATGGCGGCATCGATGATTCGTACCCTGACCTCTCTCTATCTCCTCCAGATAATCGGACCCGCTAATGCCTCTTCATCAACAACCGGTTGGGCTTCCGAACCCAACGGGCGAGGTACTTTCGGCCTGATCTGCTCTTGTGTACTCACTCTCACAATATGCG
This sequence comes from Colletotrichum cereale, assembly GCA_034509685.1. NCBI lineage: Eukaryota > Fungi > Ascomycota > Sordariomycetes > Glomerellales > Glomerellaceae > Colletotrichum > Colletotrichum cereale. The sequence goes on from JASUDE010000184.1 coordinate 63,511, forward strand.
TCTGGACGGCCCTCCATCTCAACGTTCCCGCCGTCCGCTCCACCTTAAGGAGCAGGGCACTAGAAAGGACGAAGTGGGTGCTCTACGGCATCTTCGCCCCCGAGCTTGTTGTCGCGACGGCGGCGGCGCAATACATTGTTGCGCGATGGCTGAAAAGAGAGATTGAAAAGGACGTTGCTCATCGCCAGAGCGGAGGAGCAGTAATGGATGGAACAAAGAAGAGAGATGATCAGAGGTTCTCAAGGCACACATGGGATATGACGCAGTGCTTTTACGCCGTCATGGGCGGCTTCGTCGTCGACTTGCCGTCTGCCGACAACCAAGATTATGCGTTCAGGAGGGTTACCGTCACACCGGAGGGCATACGACTTCTCTCGTTCGTCGGGAACCTGCCCGACATCCATGAATCGCAGATCCAGGACAAAAGTAAAGCAGACTGGATGGCCAAGTCTCTCGTTTGTATACAGGCCGGGTGGATGGTCACCCAAGTCATCGGACGTCTCATAAGAAAGCTCCCTGTGTCTCTGCTGGAGATCAACACATGTGGGCACGTCGCATGCGCTGTGCTTCTCTACCTGCTCTGGTGGAGCAAGCCCTTCGACGTTATGGATCCAACCGTATTGGAGGGGGACATCGAGAACCTGTTATCGTTGATGACAGTCTGTTCATCCATGGAAGCTATCAATGGAGTAACCGACATCCGCTGCTTCATGTATATGCCAACGCAGGAGGAGAGAGGTGAGGGGAGTCGAGATCGGCGCGCTGCCAAGGTCCTCATCACGACGCATCTGTCCATCGGATCACCCGGCACAAGGGAGCCTTCCGGATTTCTTGGTTTCGATCCAAGCGATATACGACCGCAGCTGTCGCAAGTAGCTGTCGAGCCCCAAAAGCAAAGGGTACCACGGAGCGCGTACATGTATCATATTGACCAGTCCAAGCCCACAGTCTCACCCGAGTGTTTACAGGCGTACTTCGCGCCGCCATACACCAATCTTAGTTTACGCCATGGTACTCTCTACTGCCGGAGGATCTTTGCCGACGTCCAGCAGTACCAAAAGTCTCACAAACACAACCCCGTCAACCCAATCCGCCTGGCGCAGGCAGCAACAGCCGTCGACGACCTCTGGGTCCTGTGTGCCGCCCGCCCAACATACGCACCGTACTACTTCACCTCCGTCCCAGCTGTTGGCGTTTTCCTCGGCGAGACGGAATATCTCGTGTCTCACATTGTCAACTTCCCGTCCTTGTCCAACCTTGGTCTCGGCCAGGTCAACATTCACCGCGACGTCCTGCGCTCGGTGCTCGCCCTCACTGCGGCGGCGTACGGCGGGCTTCATCTCCTTGGCTGGTTCGATCACTTCCCGACGCAGATCGAACGGAGGATGTGGCTCGTCGCGTCTCTGGTGATTGCGTGCTCCGGGGTTGCTCTGTGGATCTTCTTCCTCGCGCGGCAGGCCTGGCCGCGGTTCGATGTCTTCGTTTCTGGGGCGGCGCCAGGGGCGCGGCTGACGAGCGCGTGCTACCAGAAGCTGTGGATGAAGAAGGCGAAATCGTTGGTTCTTGTTTCAGTTCTCGTTGTGTTTGTGGCAGCGAGAGTCTTTTTGGTTGTCGAGGCTTTTCTCAACCTGAGAGAAGCTCCTTCGGCATTGTATGAAACACCCGAGTGGTCCGATTTCTTCCCCCATTTCTAGCGGGCGGCAATTCTGGAAACAGATGCAAACAACTGGTAAGGAGCTCTCTGCTTCTATCGTCCCAGACCCAGTGTTCTGGTTTCTGTCACCCCTTTCTCGATGCAATGGGCATGCTAGGATCATGGGACCCGTCATGATGGTGAGGGCTCTAGCTATTGTGTTAGGTTTGAGTCTGGGAAAGTACGCTTAAGAGAGAAGACTTTTTTGCACAAGGTGTCAAATTGCACCATCTCCTCAAATAGAACCATTGCCTTGGTGACGGTTACCTGAGGTCGTTCATGTAGTGTACAAGAAAAATGCCTGTGCAGGCCTAAGGTGATTGCTACGTGCGTGAGTAAACGCTTGACTATATCATTTGGGTATCTCCTGATGCCATGGTACATAGCTCCGTAAAAATGACAAAAAGAAATTATAGGTGGAAAGTGGAGTATAAGAGAGATAAAGACCATAGGCGGATCGTACGAACTGCCCCTCAGGGCTTGAACTTCCAGCCCTCGATTAGTCGAGCGATCTTGATATGATCGTTTTGCCGCGCAAGGCCGGCTGGAGTACCCTGGCGATAACGAGTTTTCTGCTTGTAGTCTTGCAGCGTTTCATAGACGGCGCTCGCATGAACCAACCTCGCGCCCCGCTGCAGCAAGAGCTTCACCGTCGCGGCGTGACCCCGTAGGGCCGCGTAATGGAGTGGCGTGGCGCCGTGGTGGTCGCGTTCGTGGATATCGAGACCGAGCTCTATGAGGAGCTTCATCATGGCGGGCTCGGCAGTACCGAGAAAGAGCAGATTCGCGCCCGACTTCGATCGAACTCTCGGAAAAGCGCCGGCGGTTACGAGCAGGCGCACGGTAGAAAGGTGGCCAGCCTGGACGGCAGAAAAGAGGGGCGTGAAGCCAGGCCAGGTTCGGGTCTCTAGGTCAGCGCCTGCGTTGACCATGGCGGCGAGGACGTCGTTCTGCCCATAGTGGGCTGCAAGATGTAGCGGAGTCATGCTGGTGTTGCGTAGTAATACGTAAGTGAAATCCGCGCCTCCTCGGACTAAAGCTATGGCGATGCGTGTGCTGCCGACTTTGAGCGCTTGGCAGATGATCCTATCCGCCCCAGGTGCGGCGCAGTCGACGTCCGCGCCGACTTCGATGAGGAATTGTGCGGCCTCGAAGCATCCCAACTGCGTCGCAACTGCAAGGGGCGTCTCGCCGCGTTCGGTGGTGGGGTCGATCGGGGATCCAGCCTTGAGCAGGAGCCTCAGCACCTCGACTTGGTTCTCATGGGCCGCCATATGAACGGGTAGATACCCGTGCCTCCCAGCGGCTTCGTATTCGGCTCCTCGGGAAAGCAAAAGCTTCGTGGTGTGTGTGTCTCCTGCTACGGCTGCAGCTAGTAGCGGGAAGTTACCTCTTGAACCAGTCAAGTCGACATCGGCACCCGCCTCGATCAGCACCTCGGCGATATCGGGACACTCCGTAGCTATTGCGTACGTCAAGGCGGTATGCTCATTGACCCGTCGGTCGAGGTAGGCACCCTGATCTGAGAGAAACTCCGTCATAGGCCTGCTTTTCATCGATATGGCGACATGGAGCGCCGTCTGGCCATTCTGCAGACGGGCCTCTAGGTCTGCGCCGTATTCGATCAACTTCTCAATGGTTTTGAAACGGTATTTCTGGACTGCCGCCATGAGAGGCGTCCGGGTCGTCAAATCCCTGCGGTCGACGTCCGCCCCAGCATGTACAAGCACGGCGAGGGTGTTGTCTTCGTTAGCTGACATGGCGGCATGGTGAACAGCCGAGCACCCCACGTTGTCGACAGCGTCGACGTTTGCGCCAAGTTCGCACAATAGTGCAATGATCTTATCGGAGTACTCGTATTTGACGGCCGTGATCAGAACCGTTTCGCCTTCATCGTTGTATTCCTCAAGGTCTGCACCGGCCATAGCTAGGAATGTCACGAGGGATGGGACTCGGCGGTCGAGAGCCCGTCGCAAAGGCGACAGCTTTGACCCAAGGCGAGGTACATTTGGGTCGATTCGCTGAAGTAACAGCTTCACCACAGCAGCCTCGTCTTCGCGGTCGATGGCGTCGTGCAGATCCTTAGTTGTTCGCGCACTTTGTCGGTAAATCGTGCCCCGCGGTGGCTTGAGTCTCTTCAAGGCCGAGTGAATCCAGGACAGGTCGCTGACAGGACAGACATCCGGCCGCGGGCAAGCCTCAATGGTAGATAGTCGTAAGCGACTGCCTTTGTTGAGCACTGCTGGGCTCATGGCGCAGTGCCATGGTACTGAACGAGAAGAGTGCATGAAAGTAGAGTGGTTTTTGGATGTAACATGTTCGCTGAGTCTGTAGTATGAGTACGGGTTCATCAAGGAGGCTGTCGTTGACTGACCTTGGAACACAATTAAGAAGAAAGGCGAGAGATTGCCGGTTGATTTTGATTTGACGAATCATTTGTTTCAAATATGCTTCGTTCCAGATGATGGTGATCTGACCCGAGGACATGTCGACGGAACTGTCGCTCGTGGCAGGGCGGATGCGTGTGCTGTAGACGTCGAGTGACGACAAGTCGTTGGAAATGGAGTTCAAGGGGTCTTGGCAGGACTCGTCGAGAAGGATAGGATCAAAAATGAGTGTTTCCGGGATGATGCGACGGACGTACTCGAACCGGCGCAGAGTATCTGCGACGGCACGGCATTCTTTGGCGACAGCAGCCAACGTGACTGGTGCCGTGTTGAGGCTCTTGGCCACAACATCGAACCGGTCAGCAAGGAGCTGTGAAGTCCGTATCAAATCGGCCAGGCCTGCGCCGGGCAGGCATCCCGGGGAGTCCATGGCCGGACAGATCAGAAGGCGGAGGCATTAGTGCAAGATGGCGTCGAGGTCAGAGGGATGGGTCCAACAAAGTTAAGGAGGAGGAAGCTTCGTCTTTTAGGTTGTGTGGAAAGAAAAAGATGGAGAACGTTGCCGCGTGGGACCAGGGGAGACGAATCTGACGAAGACCCAGGGCTCCTCCCTCCCATGGGCTAGAACATAACGGCGCGCTCCCGATACGGTAGCTGGGGCGATGCTAGACAGGGGAGATATTGAGGGCGTAGTTTGGCGAGATGAACCGCTGCTTGAACCCAGCAGTCCGGATACGTCGCCAAGTGATGTTGGCGACGGTGTGGGGGTTAAGGCAAGAGTCCGATATCGATCTTATGGAAGCGTTCCCGGATTCTCGGTCGAAGAAGAAAGGGAAAGAAAAAGAAAGAAAAACCCCGGATAGAGAAGCCAACATCATGCGATTCATCAAGCCTGCATACACCGTATTGAGATCAACGCGAGACGATGGTTGGCTCACCGGGACGAAACGAAACTCCATCCCCATAATAATGGTGGGGATGTGAATTCAGGTTAGACTGGAAAGAGGGTAGTCTTGTAACCTAGGGATGGATAGATCTTACAGAGAATCAGGTAATGTTGATGTCCGTGTGTCCAGGGGGGGGGGGGGGGGGGGGGGGGGGGGGGGGGGGGGCCCGCCCCCCCCCCGAGCGGGGGGCCTTGAGGCATGAACATGTATGTATCAAGGGTAACAGAACTCGAGACTGACGCTTGTCAAGTGACGATGCGAGGTGTGGACGGCAACTCGGAGGTTCGAATCGAACAATTGTATTTGGTTGTGGCTGCTGTGAACTATCGTAAAATATGACAGGCCGCTAGAAACATTGCTCGTGTGGTCTGTCGAAGACTGACTGGATATCCGGTCAAAAGCGGAAACACGTGGGAGGGAAGAGATAAGAGACACGGAGGAGAATTTGACTGATTCTGGTGATCCCTGGAAATCCACTTTGGAGCTCGGACCAATGGTACCTGGGACCGCACCCCGTAGGCACGGCCGCTCGCGGGGGACCACCATGTGTCGCGCTCCGATGATCTTCCGGTAGAACCCACTATTCATCCTCTGTTCGACGAATCACTGGCTAGGCTGTCGACATAAGGACGTACCTAGGTACCTAGGTAAGTCGGAGCTCATCTCTCAGGTACGTATTAGTGCTCAGGATGCCCCGAGCTCTTTGATAGCTCCCATACAATTCTTCGTCGACGTAATCAAGCTTGCAGTGGTCATCACCTCCTAGGGACATTTTGAATTCTCGTAGACCTCGACGCTTAGTCTTTGATATTTCGTTTCTGCACCACACAGTATCATAGCCGAAGCTCTGAACAACATCAGTCAACCTGGAGGGCATATTTTGGAAGAAAGAGTCGTCATCCGTGGCGGCCGGCGCAAAACCTTCGAATCCTCTCCCCGACGACATCATGACCCAACCGCCGCCTCAACCGCACCTCACGCCACAGTTCTGTTTCTCAACTGGGTCTTTAAGAGGTTTGTCTCCCAATCTCGGTTACTGATACATAAGAAGGCATCCATCTGACCCGTCCTTTCAGACTTTCTTAGACTCTCCCGTGCCAGCATCGACGACTCGATAACCCAGAATCTCAACGCGCTAGTCACACCCGCTCGTGCCGGTTTCGACCCTGCGTCCACGGCGCAACGGACGCCGCGCGCATTCCCGCGACAGATAGACCCCCAAGCGTGTCAGAACTTCAAAGATCGAGTGCTGTTCCCGACATGGCATGCTCGCGCAGAGGTCCTGCATTATTGTGGAGTTGTAGCAACGAGTCCTGACCCCGATGACCCGGAGGCTCTGCTGCGACAAATTGAGAACGCTAAGGACAAGGAGCGGGTTGTTGACGAGCGCCTGGACCCCTACTCGGCAAGGTTCTTCCCGCGGGAGCCCCGGACGGAGCAGCTCGCGATGCTCATACGGCAGGAGAAGGGCGTCGAGAACATCGTACGGACACGGACCTGGGATATGGTTAAGCAAAGATGCGGCGAGTCTACGGATACGTGGGAACAAGCCCTAGAGAGTTGGCGGCGGGGGACCGGCCTGAAGGGAGACGAGCGATGAAGCCTAGTTTGATGTACCCGGCACAGGTACAAAGCACCATATAACGACTGTACATCTTGTACCAACATTGTAACACACCGCCGGATGGATAATGATAGACTTCAGACAACCGTGAAAGTACATATAACTCATGCCATGAATGATTACTCCAAAGTACAGACAAGCACTGTTTGATCAAGGTTCTGAGCGGGAAATGCAGGCTTCATTTGAACCATGGAGGCAAAATGAGCAAAAAAAACGAGTAAACACGGTTCCCGTGCCTGTGGATTAGCGATCGTTGCCTCCCTGGTCCAACCCGCCGCATCATGACGATACGATTTGGATCAGGCAAAAAAAAACGTCCCCCACCAAAACCGCTGCTCATCGTCGTGAGTGGGTGGGACGTGCGTGCCCGCAGTGCAAAGCGGCCATTTCAGTGTCTTCGCCCCACCATCAGCCCCCATGCGGTGCCGCTGGACGGTGCGTTCAGGTTCTCTTTGGCTCGGCAAATGGGCGGTTGCTCAAGGGCCCGAAGCCTGGAAGCCAGCCCGCCACAGCCTTGGATCATATGTGTGGCCGAAAGCACCAAGTTTCTCCAACTTCAATTCCGCTCCGCTGTGAACACTACAGCCCCGATTGTGGACTCACGCCTCAACTATCCTCCGCCTTCACCAACATCCCGCACCACCTCTCTCTCTCCTCGATAAGGCGCGAGATTCGGTCCCCGACACAACCGGCCTCTGCTCTCTGCATCGCGCCCGTCGATCCCACCCTCTTTTCTCTTCGAATAGCCCGCCCGGCCACACGACTGCAGCTACCCCTCCTCGAGGACCCCTCCAGGCAAAAGTGCTGCGATTCGCCATCCAGAAAGAGATTTTGCATCTCTGCATCTCTGGCGTCACTCACACCGCCCCAGCCTCGTTTCTTCCTGCTATTCCACCCGACGAGCCGCACCTCTATTCGTACTAGTGCCGGTGACTCGATCTCCGGCCGAATACCGATCCGATGCCGCAACCTCTCAATTCGAAAGAGGCTTCCCTCTTTCGAGCCGTCATCCGCGCCTATGAGGACAAGCAGTACAAGCGCGGGCTGAAGTCCGCTGACCTGATCCTCAAGAAGAACCCCAAGCATGGCGACACCATGGCCATGAAGGCCCTCATCATGAATGCGCAGGGCAAGACCGAGGAGGCCTTTGCGCTGGGCAAGGAGGCTCTGACGGTGGACATGAAGTCGCACATCTGCTGGCACGTCTACGGCCTGCTGTACCGCGCCAACAAGAACTTCGAGGAGGCCATCAAGGCCTACAAGTTTGCCTTGAAGCTCGAGCCCGAGTCGACCCAGATCCAGCGAGACTTGGCCATCCTCCAGGTGCAGATGCGCGATTATGCCGGATACATCCAGAGCCGCACGGCCATGCTGCAGGCGCGCCCCCAGCTGCGCCAGAGCTGGACTGCGCTGGCCATTGCCCATCACCTTGCCGGTGACCTTTCCGCGGCCGAGAACGTCCTGACCACTTACGAGGGCACACTCAAGTCCACGCCTTCCCGGGGAGACTACGAAAACTCCGAAGCCGTCATGTACAAGAATACCATCATCGCAGAGCAGGGTGACTACCAGAGAGCCCTCGAGCACCTCGAGGCCGCCGCCAAGCACAGCCTCGACAGACTTGAATACCTGGAGCTGCGCGCCAAGTACTTGGTCAAGTTGGCCAAGAAGGAGGAGGCCATTGCCGCATGGGAGGCTCTTGTCGAGCGCAACGCCGACCGCCCTGCCTACTTCGAGGGCCTGGATAGCGCCCACGCCTTTGCCGACAGTGACCAGGATGCCAGGAAGGGAGTCTACGACACATACGCCAAGAAGTTCCCCCGTTCAGATGCGCCTCGTCGCTTGCCCCTGAACTTCCTGTCCGGTAGGTCTGCCCTTTTGGCTTACTGTTGTGCGTTCACTGACATCTACAGGCGATGCTTTCCGCACTGCGGCCAAGGAGTACCTGACGCTCATGTTTAACAAGGGTGTTCCTTCAACATTCGCCAATCTGAAGCACCTCTACTCCGACTCATCAAAGAAGGAGGCTCTGGAGGCTTTGGCTCAGGAGTACCTGAAGTCCGAGGCTTCCAGCTCGGAATCGACTAATGGCGACCGCTCAAAGGGCGAGGCTGCGGCACTCTACTTCCTCGCACAGCACTACAACTACCATCTGAGTCGCGATCTGGCCAAGGCTCACGAGTATGTCGACAAGGCTATCGAGAAAGTCCCCGACAGCGTCGACTTCACCATGACCAAGGCCAGGATATGGAAGCACCAGGGCAATCTCCAAAAGGCTTCCGAGACCATGGACAAGGCCCGCAGCCTGGATACTCGGGACCGCTACATCAACACCAAGGCCGCCAAATACCAACTGCGTAACAACGAAAACGACAAGGCGCTCAAGACGGTCGGTATGTTCACCAGGGCAGACACCGTCGGTGGGCCCCTTGCCGATCTCTTGGACATGCAGTGTGTCTGGTACCTGACAGAGGAGGGTGAGGCGTGTGCCAGACAGGGCGACGATGCCCTGGCGCTCAAGCGATTCCACACCATCCACAACATTTTCGATGTCTGGCAAGAAGACCAGTTCGATTTCCACAGCTTCTCTCTTAGAAAGGGTCAAATCCGAGCCTACGTCGACATGGTTCGGTGGGAGGACCACCTTCGCGACCACCCCTTCTACTCGAGAGCTGCGTTGGACGCTGTGGCCATCTACCTCAAGCGCGCTGACCGTCCGTCGGCGAACGGTGTTAATGGGGATGCCAACGGTGACGACGCCTCTGAGAGGAAGAAGGCCGCCAAGAAGGCCAAGAAGGAGCAGCAACGCCTGGAGCGCGAAGCCGCCGAACGCGCATCGAAGCAGGACCCCAACAAGGGCAAACCCACCGAGGAGCCGAAGAAGAAGGACGAGGACCCTCTGGGCCTCAAGCTCCTGGACGCAGAGCCCCTCGGTGCCGCCATGCGTTTCGTCACCCCTCTGTTGCAGTTCAGCCCTAAGAACATCCAGGCCCAGATTGCCGGCTTCGACGTTTACCTGCGCCGGAGTAAGTCCTGCCAAAATCCTCCATCGTCTCCACAGTGCTAACACAATTCCAGAGAAGTACGTTCTCGCGCTGCGTTGCCTCAACGCTGCCCGTGAACTGGATGAGTCTCACCCCGGAGTCCACGAGCGAGTCGTCGAGTTCGCTCACGTGGTCCGACCGGCCCTCGAGACCCTGCCCGCGAAGGTGCAAGAACTCATCAAGTCGGAGTTTACCCCCCCTGCTGGCGACCTGAAGAAATACAACGAGGAGTTTTTGGCGAACAACAAGTCCAAGCCCTCGCACATTGTCGCCGCGCTCAAGACTCGGAGAGTCCTTGGCGAAGACCGATTCAAGGCCGAGGCGGACCTTGCCAATGTCGTGAAGGCGCCCGAAGCCACGTTCGAGCTCGCCACCGAAGTCTACGATACTCTCAAGGCGTGGAGAAGCAGCGAAGCAGAGACCCTCAAGAAGGCGGCGCATGAGCGATGGCCCGATGTGACCGTCTTTGCCTAGGGGGCAAGGGCCGCGCCTTTGTCACCTTTCCGGAGGATTATGAACCGGCTCAAGCTGGCCTGAGCTAAGCCGAGCTCAGTTTGGCGATGTTTGCAGCCCCCGATACCCGAACACTCAAGCCGTTCCAAATGGTCATGGGCGGATGTTCTCCTTGGCCAAGGGAGGGAAGCCAAGGCTGGGGTAGGGGCGGGGGTCAGGTCTGGTGCAGGGTATGTGCTGTTGCATCTGCTACCGGACGGGGGAGGTGATATAGGCATCAAAAAGTTGTGATAGAAGAGGGCTACAAAAAAGCTTTTGAGACTCCAAAATTCCGTCGGAGCCGCCGCGGACGCCGAGGCGCCTAACCTTTAGTGTTGCATCCATGCCAATGGCCTTGATTTCCGTTTCATTTCATCCCAATACCGGTGAACCGTCCATCCAGCCCCCTCTCCCTTTTTGTATTTATTCTATAAACTCATTCTCGCCCCCCTCCCCCTTAATCACACAATTTCTTATCGGGCGAATTTGTTCGTGACGTCGACGAACGCCCTCCACTGCTTCCAGGCCTCGCCGCTCTTGACGGCCCAGCGCGCTCTCCGCACGCCCTCCTTCCATCGTCCCCCGCCGGGACCCCTCTCGGTGATGACCTGACCGTCATCGCCGGGGCCCATGTTGCTGGAGTCGGCCTCGCAGATGCCCGAGGCCACGAACAGGGTCGCCGCGTTCATCAGCACGAACTCGAGGATGGGGTCGTTGTCGGCCATCTCGCCCTCGAGTATCCTCCTCAGGATCTCGGCGTTCTCGGCGGGCTCCTTGCCGGGCGACACGGAGTCGAGGGGATGAGTTCCCAGCCCGAAGTCGCTGGGCTGCACGCGGAAGTGGTCCGTGGCGGTGGCGCCCTCGGGGGTCTCACGCAGCCTCCAGACGAGCGTCGGCCCCGCGCAGCTGACCTCGTCCAGCTCCTCCTCGCCGCAGATGATCATGGCTTTCCGGGAGCCGCCGATACGGAGCGCCTCGAGAAAGACGGGGCCGAGCTCCTTGCGGGCGACGCCGATGACGCGGGCCTCGAGGATGTCCTCGACGGGGTTGGCGAGGGGGCCGAGGAGGTTGAAGATTGTCCGCCAGGGCAGCTCCTTGCGGATGGGGGCGACATAGCGCATGCCGGGGTGGAAGACGGGGGCGTAGAGGAAGCCGTAGTTGGTCGCGGAGTAGACGGCGGAGAGGGTGGCGGGGGAGACGGCGGTGAGGACGGGGGGGCGGGGCCGCATGTTGTTGACGAGGTCGGCGGAGCCGGACTTTGAGGTGCTGGCGCGGTTGCCGTGCTTGGCGACGAGGAGCAGGGCGCTGGCGAGGATGCTGGCGGTGGTGCTGATGTTGAAGGTGTTGTGGGCGTCGCCGCCGGTGCCGACGATGTCGCAGAGGCCGCCGGCGTAGGCGCCGGCGGCCAAGGCTTTGCGGCGGACGACGCGGGCGAGGTCGTCAAAGTCGACGGGGGCGGCGGCGCGGCGCATGACATGGGCGGAGCGGGCCATGACGTCGGCGCGGCGGTCGAGGTTGGTGAAGTGCAGGGCGATGAGGAGGGAGGCGGCCTGGGCGTCGGAGACCTGGTGGGTGAAGAAGTGGGAGATGGCCTCGGCGATCTCGTCCGGGGTGACGTCGAGGCCGGCTTCGGGGACGGGCCAGAGCTTCTTGAGGAGGGGCTTGATGTCGACGACCGGGAGGGCGGCGGCGGCGGCGGCGCCGTCATCGCCAGACCTCGCGACCGGAGGAGGTTGAGAGGCCATGGCGGCCGGATTGTGTGTCTTGGGGGGTTATATCTGGCGGAATTCAAAATTTGTGATTGCAAGCGTGTTCCGAGGCGGGGAAATGAGTATAAGAGCGGTGATTTTGAGATTGACTCACCGAGCACAATGCGTTGTGAGTCAATGAGGTTCCCGAACAATGAGAGAGAGTATGCACCTTCCCCCCCGATAGGTATCTAGAGGGCCGGGGGTACGTACCTAGATCCTTATCCCTGAGCAGCCGCTGCAGGCCATGGTTGATTGGTCAATTGTTGCCTGATTAAGCACGCACGGAACGAGCCCATTGGCCGAGAGGCGGTGGGACAGGCGATACCTCGATGTTGGACCGTTGCCGGTTAGGGAATCTCCGCTCCCGTTTCGTTTGCCTACCTAGGTACCTATCCTAGGTATACCTACTTGTACTATGATCTTGGATTCTGGGGGATTGGGAAAAAGGATGGGAGATGTGTTTGACGACCGAATGTGTCGGATATCGTTCTTGTTCGGCCAGACCAATTGCTAGGTTCCCCGTTTCGAGGGTTCCTTCCCCTTTCTTCCCATTCTCGTTTCCCCCCTCATCCGTTCTAACAGCGTGGCATCCTTCCTCCCTGGTTATCTATAGGTTCGATCATGTACCGCATACCATCAGTCCAAAGGATGACAAAGGCATTGTATTGTCCTCACACTCTTCTCCCCCGTCCATCCAAGTAGCGTTGCTCTTCTCGCTGCGTTGCTATTGCGTCTCGCGTCGTTGCGAAGCGGCGGTCGGACCGGAGGCATGATTGACCAGGCGGCGGACGCTCGTCGTCCGAAAGGATAGACTCAGCAAAGGCATTCTAGCCTTCCCTCTCGCAATGCATGCAAATCGTCCCCGGAAACCATAAACAGCATGACATCAAACCTAGCAGACGGGCGCGGGGATACAATGATTAGTCCTAGGCTCCTGGCCGGCATCAAAGGCCCGCACCAACGCCAAACCACCCAACCACTAACCACCTAAAAATTGACAGCCCGTGACGTCCACCAGCCAGCAAGCCATCCCTTCGAACCAAAGAGGTTACATTTTCTATTGCCATTCCCACCTCAGCCACCCACGCCCCCCTCCCTGTTCCCCAAATAAGGTATTCACCCGGACCTTGCCTACCTTTTTGTCGATAGGCCGGGCCCTTTGCCAATGCAGGCCCGGAGGGTGTGTCGTGCCTCGTATCCTCTGGTCCTCTCCTTCCCCCTCCCCGCGGTGCCTTTCACAATCTAGCCTTGGAGTCTCAAGGTAGCAGTATGGAGACCCATCGTGTACGCCATTAGAGGAGCATGCATTTACACAGTCATGTCAGTCTTCGCGGCAAGTTCGACTCGACTCGCAGTTACATCACCTCTCGTGGTCGTGGTCAGGCGGCCGGTGAGGGTGTCCACCACGGAGGCCCGCGGACCCCTCGCATTAGTGTCAGTGGGACGGCCTGCAGCAGTACAGCGCGTATCCGTGCCTGTTGTCCGGGCTTATCGCACCTCTGTTATCAGTGCCTATCGTAGCGTGGTACAAGCTTCTCAGGTGAGTGAGAGTCTAGTGCACAAGTATCTCACTATCCGTACCCGAGGGTCAATCTCCGACCCATCCGTGGGCCACTGACGCCAGACGCCAAACAGGCAGACCGTGCCATCCACGTCCTGGACCTGGACCTGGACCTGGCAATGTGACGGTGTTTCCTCACTTTGTCCACGATGGGCGCTTCGGGACATGCTCCCTTCTGACTTCCTCTTTCTGTCCCTCCTCCTCTCCAACCATACCTATCCCACTTGCGCCTGCACACTTCTTCCTTTTCTGGCTAGATGCGATAGCTCAACCTGCTTCAGCTATTCTCCCTTTCTCCCTCTCCATCCCTCCCTCTCTTTTCCCCCCATTTCGTAATCCGACGAAAAAGAAACCCCCGCGATTGCAAGGAAGAGCCAGCAACACGATCAAGCAAGGGTGCCGTCCGTCTACCCCCTTGACCAAAACTAAATAAATAAAAAAACGGTCGACAAGTGACAAACAATGTGTCGTCGCAGCTTCTGCTAACATCGACCCGGGCTCCTTTTCTTCCTCACCTCTCTTGCTTGCCCTCACCCCCCTCTTCACTCGCCTGGCGAGTCTCTTCCTGTCACGACGGGTCGGTCCCCTTCTCTTCTCCTCTCTTCTTCGCCTGTCGCTTATCACACCTTCTCCCTACATCCAACTCGTAGACGAATACGATCTGTTATCCTGATACCTCTCCACGTCTTTCACCAATTCGTCGCGAGAGACCCTCTCTCTCCCCAATCGCACCAGTCGTAGCATGTGAACTGCCTGACGCAGGCTCCTCGAGATACAATCCACAATGGCCAACGTTCCTGGGCAGAACAACACGGCACCGGCCGTGACGGAGTCCATCTCCGAGTCCTCTCAGTTGTACGGCAAGCCTGCCTCGCAAACCGGCCCCCTCGACACCATCAAGGTCGACGGCAACAAGTCCCTAACTCTGACCGCCGAGAACCTCCTTCTGAACGGTGTGTTGGAACCCATAAGCTCTCTCACGAGCGATGCGCTCGGGTAGCTGACCCTTCCAAGATCCCGCAGCAAAGAAAGCCAATAGAACTTGCGGTTTTGCTGGCTTTGGCGCATCAGGTCCGTCCTCACGACACCCGTGCCCTGCCTGATTCCTACTACTTCGACCTGCTAACACCCTACGCGACAGCGCCCTCGGCCACGCACACGATCCCCTTGTACAACGTCCTCTGGGCAGAGCAAACGAACGAGACCCTCGTCATCGACTACGCCAAGCAGGTTACGAAGAACAGGGTCCAAGCCGCCAAGTGCATCTTTACCGTCAACGAGGCCGATGGCGCCGACGTCCAGGCATGGGTCGACACGCTCTTGACAAAAGCCTACGGGCCCGCGAAGCGATGCAAGAGGGCCAAGGTCCTCGTCAACCCGCACGCCGGACCCGGAGGCGCCGAGAAGAAGTGGCGCATCGACTGCGAGCCTCTCTTCAAGGCCGCGCGCATGCCCATGGACGTCGAGCTGACGACCTTTGCGGGCCAAGCCCTCGAGAAGGCGCGGGAGGTCGACATCGACGCCTTCGACACCATCGTCACATGCTCGGGCGACGGCTTGGCCCACGAGGTGTTCAACGGCTTGGCTCAGCGACCTGACGCGGCGCGGGCGCTTCGGAAGATTGCCGTTTCCCACATCCCCTGCGGCTCGGGCAACGCCATGAGCATCAACCTTTACGGCTCGTACAGGGCTTCCATCGCCGCCCTCGCCCTCATCAAGGGCGTCGAAACCCCGATGGATCTGGTCAGCATCACGCAGGGGGACAGGCGGACGCTCAGCTTCTTGAGCCAGGCGCTTGGCGTCGTGGCCGAGAGCGATCTGGGCACCGAGCACTTGCGGTGGATGGGCGGCGCGCGTTTCACCTGGGGGTTCCTCGTGAGGATCTTTGAGAAAAAGTGCTACCCCTGCGACCTCGCCGTCAAAGTGGAAATCGAGGACAAGGCCGGCGTTAAGGAGCACTACCGGCAGTACACACATAAATCTTCGTCGACCAGCCTGGGCACGGCCGAGCCACCAAGGGCGGAAAACGCAGACGCCGTCCCGAATCAGGATGCGGAGCGGCAAGGCCTCCCGCCGTTAAGATACGGCACCATCAACGACGACCTGCCCGAGGGCTGGGAACTGATACCCCAGGACAAGATGGGCAACTTTTATTGCGGAAACGTAAGTTGTGCCTCGTTCCGTGCGGACGAGACGACTGCTGACAGAGACTCCAGATGGCGTTCATGGCCGCCGACGCCAACTTCTTCTCCGCGGCGCTACCGAACGACGGCCTCATGGACCTCGTGTGCATCAACGGGGACATGTCTGTACCGGCGCAGCTGAATATGCTCTTAAGCGTCGAGAGCGGCAAGCTGTTTGACAACTCCCTCGTCTCGTACCGCAAGGTCTCGGCGTACCGTATCATCCCGCGGAATCAGAAAGACGGCTACATCAGCATAGACGGAGAAAAGGTGCCGTTCGAGCCGTTCCAGGCCGAGGTCCACCACGGTCTCGGCCGAGTCATCTCGAAGAGGGGCAAGTACGAGGGACCCGGTCCTGCGGGCTGGGAAAAGGGCAGGATCGGGGCCTAGGTGGCGGCGGCGACGGCCATGGTCGCCCTGGGCTACTAGGCGCGGCTTCTGAGCGATGGGCAAGAAGAGAGGGCTGTGGAGAGGCGACTAGGCGTTGAAGTAGCGTTTCGTTCATTGGAGAGAGAGAAGAAAAGTCGAGATACCCAGATAGGCCAAGATGGGAAGAGCGCAACCGTCGTCGCCCGGCCGGTTGCACTGCACGCATGCGGTCGCGGCCTGGCACAGGACGAGCCCCGTTGGTCATCACTGTATATACTATAGAATAGCGCCGCACACATAATACTTTGTCCATTTTGCTTTCAACTCTTGGCTTTTTTTATTCCCACCACCACTGTCTAAGTATCCCTGAAAACTTTTGTCCGAGTCATGCCTTTCCGTTCTATTGAGAGGAGAAAAGAAGCAAGCAAGCAAGCAAGCCAGGCAGAGTAGAAGAAGAAAAAAGAGAAGTAAAAAATAAAAACCAAAAAACGCCGTGTTCACCGTCCGATGCAAAGACACAATCAAGGGAGCCCCAAAAAGAAAAGTCGCCGTTCCTCTATTTATCGTCGATGCCACCCCACTCGTCGTCGTCGTCTTGGTCCATGGCGCCGCCACCCGTCGCCGCCGCCGCCGCCGCCGCCGTCGTCTCGTCGGCCTCCTCGTCGGCCTTGCTCTCGACCCACGGCAGCCTCTCGTCCTCGACGGCCTCTGCGGCCTTTGCGCGCACCGTCTTGACAGGCGACCTCTTGAGCGGCTCGACTAGCTGGCTCAGGCTCCGGGCGAAGGCGAGGGCCTTTTCGTCGGCGTCCTCGGCGAGCATGCCGAGGCGCTCGAGCTCGTCGACCCAGATGTCGACGGCGTGCAGGCGCAGGCCGACGGGGACCTTGCGCAGGTCGCCCTCGAGCTCGAAGGGGAACTCGGCGCAGACGGCGAGCAGGGCGTCGGCGCGGGCGGGTTCGTAGCCGGCGTCGCGGACCCAGCGCAGGCCGGCGGCGAAGGCGCGGCGGACGAGGAGGAGGAACTTCTCCATGCGGAGGACGTCGATGTCGGTCCACTGGCGGGCCATGGTCTCCCAGAAGGCGGCGAGCCAGGTCGGCACGTCGTCGTCGCGGAGGCAGGCGGCCAGGGCGGCGAGCTCGGTGGCGAGGTTCTGCTGGGGCACGGGGCGGTCGCACATCCACATTGCGTAGAAGAGGCCCTTCCAGAGCTTGAGGGCGTCGAGGCGGGTGATGGCGCGGTGGGAGCCGAGGAAGGTTTGGAGCGAGGTCAGGGCCTGGGTCCGGAGCTTGCGGTCTGGAAGAAGGAGAGGTTAGCTTGGGATGTCTCTGTATTGTCCTTTTGGGTTGTATCAGAGGGTCTAGGAGTTTTGCGCTTCTCGTTCTCGCGCGCGCGCGCGCGCGAGGAGGACGAGGACGGGGACGGGGGTGAGGGAGAGACGAACCGCTGGAGGCCAGGTTCTTAATGAACGGCATATTTTGTTCTTGAGACGCCATCTTGACGGTCGCGAGGAGAGCACGGCTGCTGCTCGATTCGGAGGTCCTGGGTATCTACTTTTGCGACGGAGGTTTTATGTGTTTTTGTGGTGGTCTCGCAGGCGCCGGCAGTGATGGGCGGGATAGAGGCTGCTTGGGGGCGCAGGGTGGGATAAAATTATTGTTCACCGAGCGCTACTGCAGAAAAACTGCCCCGCCGATCTTCGGTGTGGGAGAGAGAGGGTCCCCTGGGCGAGCTCTCGATCGGGTCACCGCCTTCGACATACCTGGATCAGCCCGCCTCCCCCCACCTGGTTCATGCAGGGGTACATGTGGCTCATGTGGCTGGTGTGGCTGATGGCGAGAGTTGGGGGTTCATGGCGTCCCACTTCGGAGCCGGCTCAGCGGTGTTGGGGCCGGATTGGCTGACTTCATCTTAGCTAGTGTACCACATGTTCTCTAGACGACAGGCCCTTTGGGGGTCTTTTATGGTTATCACTTCTTGGATTGCTTTTTTTTCCTATGAAAATGGATAGAAAAAGAGAGCTTCATTCAGCTCGAAATCATCATCGCCTTCCCAAGAAGACGAGAGTATTTACTGCTGACCTTGGCAATGGCAAATACACCTGACACCACTGTTCGGCATTGTCACGTCGTGAGTTGTGAAGACTAGCAGGGCCGCAAGATTTTCTATTTTTGACCAGAAGCTGTGACACCAGACATCCAGCTCTAGGTCTTTTGGCCTGTTGCAATGATCCATCTCAGCGATGGGCTGGCTTCTTGGTCCCAGATGACATCTGTCATCTCCTTGGTGGACCCGAAAACCCCTTTGTTCAGCCCAGAACTCCTCGCCGAATCCCAAACGCCGACCAATGTAGACAGATAGAAAGGATTCTTTTAACCGAGAAAGTATTTGTCGAGAGAGTATTTCACCTTGGTGAGAGCGGCCATGTTGGCATGCTTGTCTGCCTTCTCAGTAGCAAGCTGCTCTTCAAGCTTGGCGATGACACTATTGAGGCGGGAAATCTCAAGACGAAGCTCTCTGTTGTTCTTGACAAGCTTTACATGAGACTCAGACTTAGTCTCTGTGACGGCTGCTGTTACAGCCTTCACCACGTCCTTCATGGGGACGACCATATTATCGAAGTCTGCAAATTCACCAGTTTTAACATTCTGCATTCCCTGGTTAGTATGCTATCTTGAATAAGGGGGCGTCAAAGGGAGAAGATAGCAAGGGGAGCTTTATGTGGGATGCAGAAGCTAACTTACCATCTTCAGCTTCTTGTTGTTGTTGTTGGTCATCTTGTGTGTCCGAGGAGAGGGTATTTGTATGGATAGTAAAACGTTCTTTTGTCTCTATAGAAGGAGTCAGCAAGCTTCTTTTCCAGACATCAAGTAACATAAAGCAAGAAGTTTCCAGCGTAGTGACTGCAACTCACTGCGTCCATTCAGGTGTGCTTTGCACCTCAAGTTGCTCTCAATGAGCAGAGTCCCACCAGAGAAAAAGGAAAAACTACTTACTGGTTGGAAACAAAGCGAAGCAATAAATATCAAGTTGACATTCACGAAAGCTTTGGGAGCGTTGACGCTGAGTCTGTTGAGCTTTGACTCCTTGTTCGTTTTTGTTGTTGTTGTTGCTTAGTCGAAGAAGAGGTGGTGGGTGAGACGGGAAAGTTCTGCTCAAGATGAGGTGAGATCTAGAGACCCAGACCTTCCAGCCTGCTGCCAGTCTTTCTCAAGTCTGGCACTTGGATACCAGGGACCCACCCATGACCCAAGGCAGGAACGGGTCGCCCGGTTTCTATCCAAATGTGCCAAAAGGGGCAGTCCACCCCTTTGGGGCAGGAATCTGTACATTATGATAGATTCAGGCCCTGAGACCTTCTAGCAAGAACACTGAAGCTCTTGAGCTGACGGAATATACGCCCACCCGATGCTACAATTTGTTCCAATTCGGCAAGGCCATGTGGTCGACTTCCAGTGCAGTCACACCATGGTTATGATGACTTTGGCAACTGAGTAAGCCACTGGTCCATTCGAAGAGCATCAAGACATTTTGACTACTTCGCGCAGCCTTTATTACTTCACCTCGTGGCATCGAGTAACTTCGCTGCCCCAATATCTGGTGACGCGTTACCGAAGTATCTCTCAGCCATCCTAGGCCTCACTACAGCCCGCACTCCCAAAAGCTGTAAACCATCTTTGGGGTCCTAATGACGTAGCACGGCTTGCTCCTTCTATTGTTGATGCCTCGACGCGCAGTATCCTCAGAACCTCAGGCTTGCTTTTTCTCTCCTTGCCCATATTGTCAACCTTACCCTCTTCTTGACTGCTTCTCATACTCTCTCATCCATCTCCGGCCTCTCATCTGCCGCAAGCCGCAACAGTCGATATCACCATTCCGTCCTGCCTTCTTGGGCGCTGTCTGTTTTCATGGTAACCTTTCTCCATTCTCTTCGTCTTTACATCAGGACCCAAGTTCTTGTTCCTCCCAATCTCTTCCTCGTCTGTTGCTTTGCCCGCCTCATACCGTTTCTGCGGCACAAATGCAAGTTTTGGCACCTTCCAACTTCACCTCCTCCCACTCAGCTTCACGCGACTTGGAAACAAAACAAAACAAAAGAATTCTGTCGCGTATTTTCACACATTCTCCCTTTTGTGGGCTTCTTCCCGGCGCTCAAGTCACCTTCTCACCCTCACCTTCACCTTCACCTTCACCGGCGCTCTTGCCCTCACTTTCACTTTCAAGCCCACCCCTCTTCTACTTATCCTTCCATCTTTTCAATCATTCAATATTTTCTCCTGCAAATTTTCTTTCCCACTTTTCATTTCATTCCTCCTCCACCTTCACAAACTTTTCCCAACTCTCAACCTCTTTCCAATCCCACCTCACCATCCACTCTGAATCACAACCCCCTTTTCAGTCCATTTCAACCCATTCATTTCTTCCGATCGGTATCTTCCTTTCCCTTTCAAATTCTATTTTCTAATTGACTTTCCAATAGTTTTCCTGCGACAATGAAGCCCCCGCCCGGCCTCTCGACTCTTCTGGCACCCGACCTTGAATTACGCTCCCAAGTCACCGCGTCCCAGGTAAGCACCACAATCTTTTCATTTGTGTCCCAGACTCGTTTTCTCGTGTCTCTTCCCCCTGCCTATTTTGCCGTTGCTGGGCCCTAAGCGGTCAAGAACTCTTTCTTGATGAGATGTCGAGAGCTCGGAAGCCGGGGCATGCGTGTATCGCCAGGGCCAATTGGATCGGCCGTCCACCCAACTCTGGGTCGGGGCATCACCCTTCGGCTTCCGGTTCTGCCTTTTGGCGGTACGGTCTCAACCACCTCAGACTTCACTCATGAATGTCTCGGGATGGCCCAGCTGGGTTCTTGCTGCCGCCGACTCGTCCTGCTGGGCAAGCAGGGTAGCGAGCCTCGAGGTCCACCCTACACTCTCGTTTCCGGGTATGCCCGTGTCATTGGTGGTGCCCCCTTCGGAGACAACAGCGGAGGTTCTCCTCCGCGGTGTCAGATGGTGATTGGGCACTAGAGTGATAAGCGAACACGCTGCGCTGCTGAAGGTAGGGTCTGTATTGTGGTGATGCTAAAAGCTAACCTCTGTTCTCCTGTCTGTACTGCTTCTGCGAGACTTATGCGCAACGTACCCGCCTCGGCAGCCCTGCGCCCTCTTGAGTCACGTGATCCTATCGTTATCTCCACCTAGCTTTAATCCTTATGTAATATAGTGCTCTCCCTCTAAGGGCTACTATCCTAAAGCCTTTATTACTAGCTAGCAGCCCTACTTATTTAGCTAATTAAGGTTACCTTTTCTATATCTAATTATTCCTTCCTACTTTTATTCTTTAAGGTAGTTATATATAAAGGGTAAAATTACAGCCTCTAATTAGCCTACTAACTTACTAACTCTCTCCTATATAATCCTACTTATTAGTTTCTTTTTTTTCTTTTTTTTTTCTTCTTTTTTTTCTTTTTCCTTTTTATTAACCCTCCTAATTATAAGCTATTCCCTTATTTTATTATTATTTTATATTACTATATTATATACTAACTTATAGTATAGCTAAAATAAAGCGTAATTTACACTTATTCTAGTAATTCCTATATATACCTTACTTTTACTACGCACCCCCTACGCTTACGTAATACCTATATAGCTACTAACCCTAATTAAAGCTTATATTTATATTATTTTTAAACTTTACTACTCCTACTTATTACTATATATTTACTTTAGCTTCTATATACTACTTTATTACTAATATATTATAGATAGCTTCTTTTACTCCTAAAGGCCTAAAGCCCCTAAGAAATAGCCTTAAGACTAGCGCTAGTGTTATAGGTTTCTTACTACGCCTACGCTACTTTATACTAACCTATAGTTATAGACTAAGTTAAATTATAAGCCTTATATACCTACTAAGAAGTTACATACTAATTATAGTATGTAGTACGCCCTTTTATACGTCTTTTACGCTTACTACTTTACTAGTAATAAGACTACTAAGCGCTACTATAATCCTACTAGTAGGTATTACTATTACTATACTTCTTTTACTTACCTTATACTTACCTATAGCGTAGGCTTTAGTCTTTATTACGCCTAGTATACTAATAATATATATAAATACCTTAGTAATATAAGTTTACTACGCCTTTATTATAAGGTTACTACTTACCTATTACTAAATACCTACTACTATTATTCTATACTACTAGCTCCTTAATAGTATAGCTATTACGCTTTTATTTACTACGCCTAATAATAATACTTACTTTACTATAAGCTACTTTCTTACTACTCTATAGTTACTTACTAACACTACGTATATAGCTTAAGTAGGCTTTTTACGCTACTAGTAATAACATCCTATATACGTTTTACACTTAGGGCCTTATTAGTACTACTTCTACGTTTAGCTTCTTTCTATCTATAGGCGTTTTTACTATACTTACTTTACTTACTTCTACTACGCCTACTACTACTACGTCTACTACTACTACGCCTACACCTATAGCTAGCTATAAGGTTTAGCTTATATATAGCTTTTACTCTAAGCAGATTATTTATACTATTAAGGGTCTAACTAAAAATATATCTTACGTATATACTACTACTCTACTACTACTTCTTCTTTATATACCTCTTACTAACTTACTACGTAGTATTACTTAGTTAAGGCTTAGCTTACTTAGGCGTAGCTTAACGCTATTACTATACCTACTACTAATAAGTTTATTAAGGGTAACACTACTAAGTAGTAAGATAATACTCCTACTAGTAATAGCGCCTAAGCTACCCCTAATACTACTCTCTCTTTACGCTATTACTACTCTCTTATACATACTTACGTATAGTTATTACTTATTCTTTTATAATTTTTAGATACCTAAACCTATAGGTCTTAGTTACTAAGCCTATAGGCCTTTAACGCTACTATTTCTCTACTTTTATACTACTTATAATCCTATATTAATATAGTATCCTTAATATATTATTCTAGCTCCTAAGTGTCTTCCTTACTACTATACCCCTTCTATTAGATAAGGTACTACTATTATTTTACTAAGCTATAGTAGTCTAAAATTAACTTTATTTTATATAGTAGTTTACTATTAATCTTTCTAATTAGTAGCTACTTTAGCGCCTTACTATCTCTACTTTTAAAAGGCTTTAGTAAAAGTATTAGGAATATATTATAGATTTTATATTATACTAGGATATTTAGTTAGTAGGTAAGGCTATATATCTCTACTACTTTAACTATATAGAAAAAACCTAGCTACTTATTTACTAGTTTCCTACTTAGGCGCTTCTACTTTACGTGTTTACTTAATAGTAATACTTAGTCTTTAGTATTAAATATCTTATATAGCCTCTTCTTATTATAGGCCTACGTCTATTATACTCCTACTTTTTATAAAAGTAGCTTAAGCTTTTTATATTCTTATTATATTTATTATACTTTTACTTCTATAGAGATATTTATTATTTTAGTAGCTTCTACTAAAGGGATCTTACTAGGTAATAGGAGATCTTACCTTATTAATACTCTATTTAGAGATATACTAATTAATAAGTAGTATATATTATTATAGATAAATTAGGTAAGGTGTAGGCGTTACGCTTAATCTGCTTAATCCCTTATATAGAAGTAGTATAGGTAGTGCTTAAGGTTTTAGTTCTACTTTTCTATTTATTTATTAGTCTAAAAGTAGAATATAATACTTAGGCGCTACTTAGTTCTTAAGAGGTAGTAAAAGTATAACTAAAACTTACTTATAAAAAGTAAGCCCCTATCTATTACTATCCCTTTTAGTACTCCTAATATTAAGAATACCTTTATAAATAGGAGGTTAGTAAGGCTGTTTACTATAAGCTATAAGTTTATAGCTATATAGACGCTATGCTTTATATACTAATTAATAACTATAAGGATAGCGTTATAAGGTCTTTTCCCTAATATTAATACTAAAGGTAGTAGCCTTATAATAAAATCTATTAATATTTCTATATATAGGCGTAAGGGTGTTAGTAATACTACTAATAGGCTATATAGGTAGTAGTAGTAAGGTTTAGTCCTTTAGTATACTACATAAGTGTTAACATATTGCTTTACGTTTTTTCTTAACCTATCTTAGTAGTAGCTCTATTAAAGCAGCTTAGTTATACATACTACACCTAGGTAACTTATATACTCTGCGTTATAGTAGCTCTTAAGGATCTTCCTTTTTACCTCTTCTACCTATAGTATATATACTTTAGTGCTTTTATATAGGACGCTTTATACGTCTATATACTAGGCTTCTTTATATTACCTTTATTACGTTCTCTTAGTATATACGTCTTAACTTTACCTCTTAACCTACTATTATTTTATTATAAAGGTGTCTCCTTATTATAGGTAGACTAATATAGTAATTATTAGCTTAGTTTTATTACTTACTATTTTAGGGTTACGTTAAATATTACTACCTTATAGAACGTGCAGTTTATAACCTATAGCTCTAGCGATAGGCTTAAGTAGTTAGCCCTCTGCTTTATTACCTCTTAGGTGTAGCCTTTCTTACTGTTAAATTCAGCGAAATCGCACGGTAGTGCATAGCGAAGTGCTAGGGAATCTATAGGTAATATACCCCACTTTATAGGGGAATTAAGCTAATAAGAGGCTGTAGATTTACCGCTATTTACCCCTTAAGGGATAACCTTATAGGTAAATTCTGCTATAAGGTAGAAAAATAGAGAATAACATATAACGAAATATACTATAAATTTACCCCTATAACCTACTAAACTTAATAATTAATAGTCTAATATGCGTTTCTATAATAGCTAAAGTGCCCCTCTATTATAATAGATACTACTAAGAAAGTAATAATTCTACGCTTAAAGAGTAATTAGCTACTATAGATTAACTAAATCTATAGCTACGCTAAAGATAGTAAAATATAGGCGTTTATTAACCTAAAGGTAAAGTCTCTACGCCTATTAATTACTACTAAATTAGCGCTACTACGTAAAGTTAAGATATCTAACTTTAAAAAGGAATACTAACCCGTTATAAGTAATAGGCTAAGTAGCTAAGCTACGCGTTTTAGTATAACTACCCTAGGGACTATAAATATCCTAATAAGGGTAAAAGTGTAACGGTCCAAGGCGAGGTGTATTGCAACCAGCTATGGCGACTACGTACGAGTATCCTCAGATGAGGATCAGACGAGAAAAACAGTA
>JASUDE010000185.1:0-15950 GCA_034509685.1 Colletotrichum cereale
AAGTGAATAAAGTGGTAGTGGTGGTTGTGATAGTATCATTTTTGGGGTGACCGAAATGCAGGGGTGACCGAAAAGTGGGTGCTTTGACTTATATCTTAGAGAGTCGCTTTCTTATAGCCTATTTACCGTGAAACTTTATTTGTATAGTATTTACATCCTAAATCTTTCTTTCCATGTAGACAAATGTAGACAAGTTATACTAATCTGTAACTATATATCGTGATTGACTATCCTAACCTATATTTGTTTTTGTAGTTCTTAGTATGTATTATAGAGGGGTTATTAGTAGTAATCAGATATAAAATCTGTATCTCTGCTTAAAAGCATCATCTTCACGAGGCTTGGTAGCAGAGTGGTCTTATGCGCGAGACTAAAAATCTTGTTCCTTTGGGAGCCTCTGTTTGAATTAGGCCCAAGTCGTTTTTAATTCTTTTTGAAGCTTTATTAATCCTGGGTGAACATTTCTTCCACTATTTGACACGGTGACTGTCATAAGGGTAGAGCAGACAGGGTCACAGTGGTTTCTCTGGTTTTGTAGGATACACTGTTTCGTTCTTACTTACCACCGAACATACTCCTTACGCGGTTTGGGTAGTTCGCAAAGTCAACTCATTAATCATTAAACTCATATCTGGACCCTCTTCTACAGCTTCCAGGATGGACCAATGGACGTGATTTCATCGTAAAGGAGGCTGCATGTCAACCCCCGTCAGCATTGCACGGCTTCCAATATATGCAAAAGGGGTGCTTACGTTGTAACGAAGTTGGCATAATCTTCGCCTGTCACTTGCGGCCGCAGATACTTGGCCGCCAACTCAAACTTGTTATTAGCAGGCGCGGACTTGACAAGTTCCTTCGTGACGTCGTCGAGTATGTTGAGCATCGTCGCCTTGTCGAGCTTCGTGCCCTCGGCAGTGCTGACGCCGTGACGGACCCATTGCCAGAGCTGTGTGCGCGACACCTCGGCGGTGGCGGCGTCCTCCTGGGAATCGTGTTAGCTCGGGTCGCTGAAGTCGACAATGTAGGGCTTTCCGACGCACCATCAGGTAGTTGATTGCACTGCAGCCGACGCCACGCAGCCAGCCCTCCATGTACGCAAGAGTAATGTGCAGGTTCTTTCTCACGCCATCGTCGGTGATGTTGCCAGGAACAACAGGGTTGAGGAGGTCGTCGCGTTTGACGTCAACTTCCGATCGAACAAAGATTTGGTTTGCGGTAGGCATGTGCTCGCTGAATACCTCGCTCGCGATGGAGGCCAGCGCAGGGTGGGCGACCCATGTTCCGTCATGCCCGGCTTTGACTTCGCGAAGTTTGTCGGCGCGCACGCTGTCCATCGCCTTGGCGTTGGCCGCCGGGTCGTCCTTCCTTGGGATGAGGGCTGCCATGCCGCCCATGGCGTGCACACCACGCTTGTGGCATGTGCTGATTAGCAGCTTCACGTAGGCATCCATGAAGGGTACAGTCATGGTGACGTCGGAGCGGTCGGGTAGAATGAAGCCGGGGCGGTTGCGGAAGCGCTTGAGGAAGGTAAAGATGTAGTCCCATCTGCCGCAGTTGAGGCCGGAGCTGTGGTCTCTAAGTTCGTAGATAATCTACAGAGGATGTTAGGACGCGTTCTAGTGACAACCGCGGGTAGTAACAAACCTCGTCCATTTCAAAAACAGCGCTGATAGTCTCAATCAGAACAGTGCCGCGGATCGTACCCCTCGGGATACCAACGTAGTCCTGGGCCATGTTGAAAACGTCGTTCCACAACCTGGCCTCAAGATGGGACTCCATCTTGGGCAGGTAAAAGTAGGGACCAGCCCCGCGAGAAATGAGCTCCCTGGCGTTGTGGAAAAAGTACAGCCCGAAATCGAAAAGGGCACCGGACATGGGCTCCCCGTCAACGGTGAAATGCTTCTCGTCCAGGTGCCAACCGCGCGTTCTAGCGATCAGCGTTGGAAGAGCGCGGTCGGTTCTGAGCTTGTACTCTTTCTCGCCGAGGCGGAAGTCGACTTGGCGACGGATGGCGTCGTACAAGTTGGCTTGGCCGTAAATCATATTGTCCCATGTTGGCCCGTTGGAATCTGGCTTGTGTAAGTCCGGGAACGCCTCCATCTGACCACAAACCCGACTAACCTTCAAAGTCGGCCATGTAGGCCCACACATCAGAGTTGAGCGCGTTAACAACCATTTTCCTGTCTGTGGGTCCGGTGATTTCAACCCTGCGGTCAACCAAGCCAGGCGCAGGCGCCGCGCCCTTCCAGTTCTTGTCATCTCTGATGTGCCGGGTTTCTGGGAGGAAGTCCGGCAGGCGTCCCTTGTCTGTTTCAATCTGACGCTGCTCACGGAGCTTCAAAAGATGCTTGCGAGTTGGCTCGAAGCTGCGATGCAGAATGGCGAGGAACTCCACGGCATCCTGAGTGAGGATCCGGCGGGAGGCTTCGTTGCCAGCGCCGAGGATGGCGACACTATCTAGTGTTGATGTTGATTGAGACATTGTGGGCTTTCTCGGGTTTGAAGACAGTGTAAATCGGGGTTGACTGGCGACGGCTAAAATATACTCTGATATCACTCGCGGACTATTGAAGCGACTCCCCCTGGTTATTAAGTACTCTCTCCACTGTTATTGGCGCATCATTGTATGCTCGGCTGTCTTCCGATGGTGTTCTACTTGGTCCCAGTAGTTGGTAAGACTGCTCGGCTCGGCATCCGAACCGGCGTCGGATGAAGCCCGATTGGCTCCACTCGCCGCTGCTACCCGCCGACGGTCGAGCGGAAAGGTCTGCAGCCTGTCAACTCCCTTACCCCGTTGTGATTCGCACGTCATCCCGCTACGGAGCTCTGTCGATTCGAACTTTCTGGTAGAGTTACTGAATTAACTTGATTTATGATTCTATCTCAACTGCCATTGCTATGAGCCGTAACCGCCCGGTGCCATCATCTTCTCTAACTCGGCCCAATCAAGCTGGTCTACTCCAGTAAGGGGCAGTGAAGGATCGTTGAAACTGTTGTAGATGCCCTCGGCAGCTTCCAGTCCGAACGCCTGATCAAGATTCTCATCCAGATTCAACCCAAACAACGTGTCCGACCCATAGGTATCCGCGCCAGGTCCCCCAAACATCTCACCCTCCCACGACGGCACCGAGGATGTCGGCGTCGGTGTGGTCAAGGGCATATGAGACGTCGATGGCTGCCCCGACTGTTCCGGCAACACAGAGCCAGGAGTGCTCCCTATGTGGGGCGCCCCATGTGGTTCCCCGGATTCTCCCATCTGTACGTCATGGTCCCTATCGAAGGCTACCACGTTGGCCCACACGTGGGCCGAGAACTGCCGTACATCCTTGAGGCGCTGCGCTGCCGCATTGTTGCCAGCCTGTGACAGATACTCCATAAAGTCAATGGCTTGAAACAACTCTTGTGGCGGTGGTTTTTGGCTATCGCTCTTGTGTGCAAAGCCGCGCATGATCAGCACAAACGAAGCAGCAAAAGCCGCGTCTAGGTCGAAGAAGGCGAACGGTGCTGGGTTTTTGTCAATATCCTTGCCTTCGGCCATCCCGGCAAAACAACTTACCGATTTCCTCTTGTCTCTGCATGGCCATGAGAATTCGAATAATCCTCAAGGCAGATTCGTTGCAGAGCAAGCAGAGCTGCGAAATTGCTGACGACACTGGGGCGTGTTTTTCTGTCTTCTGAACCTTGTCTTTCACTTTTTGCAGTAGGATAGGTCTGATGCAAAGGATGATGGCCTTTCAGTCAAACATATATTAGCATGCGACGTGGCCCAGAGTAGCAAAATGCAAGAGGGGGAGCGGATCAGTGCTTACCTGGAACAACCTCAGATACAGTGATGCACCGGCCCTGGTGACTTCAAACTGCTTGTTGCTGAAGTCTATGGAAAGATTTGCTGGGATAGACCGGCCGGTATCATGAAGCGATTGGAGAAGGTTCCGCATCTTCCTGACGAGGTCGGCTTGCGATAGGGCACCTCTGCTGTACAGTGCTGTAGTCCATCTCAGTGAGCCAACTCGACTATGACAACGGGTAACGGAAGTGACGATGGAGGCTGAAATCACTTACATGACATTATCTCGCCAGTTGTACGAGCAATCTGCACATTTACGTTCAGTGGCTCAGGCGAGTCAAAACCCGGCGATGGGCCCGGAAGATCGAATGACAGATGGCGGTCATCGACAGAAGCCGGACGTCCAAGTCCTGCGGATATGCGTCTGACGAAAGAACAAAGTCAGCTCATGTATCTTTCAGTTCAGTTACCAAGGAACGTACTGGTCCAACATATAGACCGTCCACCACACTCTCATTCGATGCGCTCTCTCTGAGGGGAGGCATTTTTGCTCTGTGAATGGCAGGTTGCAGCCTAATGTCAGGGCAAGCCGCACGGTTGTCCCCACCTATCCGATTGTCAGCGTTCGTGGCTGAGAAGGCGGCCAGGATGACTCGTACGAAGAAATATGAATCGTTCTTCCTGTCGTTCCACTGCAAGTATGTGGTCGCCAGACAGAGAATCTCGAGACCGACAATCCCGTACTCGCTAATGCTATGCAGTGGCGGAAGCCGTCTCATTGCTTCAGCAAACCAGAAGGCTCCCGGAGGCCCTCGAACCTCGCGCGGATCTTCCTCCATCAACTTGCCCATCGCCATGACCAGTAAGTACAGAGTGAACCAAGGAGTGTCCATTTGCCGGGCGCGCGAAGCCTGACTCTGGGACAGTAACGTCATGTTATCCGTAAACGTCCGCTGGTCTAGGAAGTGCTGTGTGACGCCCATGTATGAGTTGAAGAGGTTCAAGAGGCGGTTAGACTCGGCCTCCTTGGGAAAAGCCTGGTGCGGAATGCCCTTGATCAGCTCATTTGTGGAGGTCCACTCAGGGGTGAAGGGAAGATCTCTAGAGTCTTCGTGCTCCAGATGCTCCGGAACATCCTTCTCTGGCGAATCGCGATCTTTGCCATTATTTTCATGAAAAAGACTTCTCAAACGCTGCTCGAAGAGAGGGCCTGGCGCGCTTTCTATAGATGCTGTTTCGTCGGAAATTAGACTGAGAATGCAAAAGTGTGAGAGGAATATAAATATACCATAACTTGGAGGCGGCACTTCACCGGTGGGTTCGAAAGGCGCAATGCCGGTTGGGCTGGAATTTGATACTGCGGTTGAAACACGATTTGACTGGGGGCTGGGGAGCGGGCGTGGCTGTTTAGAGAGCTCTGTTGGGGGTTAGACTCGAGTGTCCTCAAAAGTAACCTGCGATAACATGTAACATGGAACATTCAAGCACTTTCGTACCTTTGAGTTGGTCTTCATATCGTGTTAAGGTTGCCCTCAGCTCCGAGACGTAGCTAGTCATTGGGTCAGCAAAGCGAGTTGGTGAAGTCCGATTTCGGAATCCTTGAACCTACGATTCTGAATACCGCTTTCGCCCATCGCCAAACTCACAGTCCAGGTTGTTTCGGGCACAATTCCTACAAGGCTGTTCGCCGGAACACTTCACCTTGCGTCTCCGGCAAGTACTGCATCTACATGCCGCAACATCGGTCAGTGAGCCCATCATGTGGTGGAGTGTTGTTGATGGGGGAACAAACTGACGCGTTTGCGGACCGAGCTTTGGCCGTGGCTTGTGGGGGCATTGCGTCTTCGTCGTCCCCTTCGGACTTGACGTGGCGTTTCCTTTTACGGCTCGAAGATGAAGATGAGGTCTTGGTCACATTGAGAGACTGCCAGATTTCGTCTCAGTCAAGTTGCAAAGTCTTCATGTGATGTGATGGTGTTGGGATAGTTGAGTGTGGGGCCGATAAGAATGACTCGCCTTGGATGAGGGGTCCGGGGTAGCCGATAAGGAGCCCCTGTAACTGCTAGCTGACATTGTGACGGGTGGTGTGTGAGAGTGTCAGCCCCGGTAAGCCAGGGTCATGCAGTTATGCGCGTTAAATGCAACAACTGAGACTTATGCAGGTTCTGATGAGGCTGCTGATCTGTGTCTGTGCTTGGTGTGACCAAGAGTCTTGGTGCCCTAGCACATCAATCAGGAGAAATGGCCTCTATAGGTAATAGTTTGTAGTGGTAAATGGAAGTTGTCTCAATGGTGTTTAAAGAAAGAAGTTCAGGTTGGACAGGCCTTTAGGGCAGCATGGCTATCTTATCCATAGACAGACCCATGTGGTCTTCGGCACTCATCCGAGTCGGTGGCACATTCTAGCGAATGGGCCCACCCACCGTCGGCTTCAGTCTCCGCCGGGGCCCCAGCACCATCGTCCATGCTATCTATGGTCACGTCACTTTAACCATCGTGTTTGCATGGGCACTCGCCTCGAAATCAATCAAAGTCCTGGTACGATAGATCTTACTTATTTCAAGAATATAACGACCTTACTTCAAAGAACCCGAACGACATGGTTCATGCTTGGCCTGCTTCCGAGATGGAGATATCTACTACGCGCGCACGGCTTACGGCAACGGCCAATGTCTCACACGGCTGTTTGCGCAACACACAACAAACGTCACCTCTGTTTGCATGGTGGATATATTCATTTTCGATTCTGATGATACTTCTTGTCTTCTTCACAGTCCGCGCAGATAGCACTCCCTAAAAGCCAGGACCCATGTTATTGCTTATGTAGACGTCCTGGAAATGCTAGATATGCAGCGATAACGGATCCTTTCCATAGATGCCTAACGGACGTGGTGATGGTGGCGTGGGTCTTCTCTGGGCAGCAGTGGCAGCTGGATGCTGACGTGAGATAGGCTCATAGGATCAATAATGGCGCATCTCACATTGCCAGCAGTAGTTAGAGTCAACGCATCGTACACCGAATTGGGCCAACTGCGCAACTATTTAAGAAACCAGTAGTCTTCAATCATTGTTATTCCATCTTTTGGTGTTTTCATCACGTTCAAACCTCGTGTCCTCCTCAAACACGGCTTTTGTAAACATGGCTTCCACTCAGTCGTCTGCAGACCTACGAAAGGCGATCGAGGCAACGACGAGATCTTTCCTCGCAGCATACACAGACGCCAACGACCAAAATGACCCCTCGATCATCAACCGTGACGTGACCGACGACTGCACCCGTCACATGCTCCCGGATACTATGCTCAAGGCCTTTGGTCTTCCGGCGAATGTCAGCATCCCCAATGAAGCGTATTTACATCCAGAACACCACCAAGAATATCCGAGTGTACTCCGTACAAGACTCCGTCATTTCAGACCTGGTCATCGACACTGAGGCCCGCAAGGCCGCATTTACGTCGAAATCGAACATCGTGTACAAGGAAGGCTGGGAGTCTCACCCGATCGAGTTCAGTTGGTACTTGGACTTCAACCAAGATGGTTCCAAGGTGAAAAAGGTCATTGAGTTCTGCGATAAGGATATAGTCCAACTTGTGGATGGCAGAGTTAAGGCGGGAAACCCTCAGTAGGGTAAGGGTTCCTGGTTTGGACTTTTGATCAAAGAATACATTGAGCTATGGTCGATGCTGGTTTACTAGCGGCCGTCGTCATTATCTAGTCTTTCCGCAGCTAACTAGTTTCAAGTAGTTGGATCGTACCTACTAGATTGTGAAATTTAGATTTGCATGCCTCATCGAGCGCGTTTGTCACACACAAATAATTATTACTAATTAGTAGCTGTTCGTGGTTGAACTGCCTTCTCTCTATGGTCAAGTACTATTTCTCCTTTTCTTCTTAGTACTTTGGTTCTTTTGGCTGTCGCCATGAGTCTCATCGTGTACGTGCACACTCTCAGATATCTCAGCTGCCCGGTGATGGAGGTCAGCAAGATCTACCTCTTGTGAATGCCTGCGGCGATCTTTGGCGTCTGGCGTTGATGCTTTTGGGGGCTTTTGGTCGCTTTCCGGTGCAAGAACCCCAGTAGAGAGATGGCCAACACCCAGGTCTATCTGGCTGAAGTCTTGCAACGGATAAGCAGGACCGCTGTCGTCATCGGTGTCGACTGACACGATCTCGTTCAGTCGATTACCGGGCTGGACAGCGGCGTCTCCGACGGTCAGCATTCGTCTTATGTTGCCGAATCGCGAATCCACGCCGCCAAATCTTCTGCGCCTAAACGTTCGGCGGAAGTAGCTCCGGAACGAAGGCATGCAGGAGCAGAAGATGAAACCGTTCAACTCAACAAATGACCAATTAGATATGGGCACTAGGTCCCCTTGATCAAGTTCCCGGTTAGCCCAGGGCTCACTAGTGTGCGTCAACGCCGCGCATTTACTCACAAGTGGGGTTTGAGGTCTTCATGAAGTCTTTGATAGTCTTCAGACGAATGATGGAGACAAGAGTGATTCTGTTGGTCAGAGGTCAGCATTTCTACCATGTGGTCAGGTCCGTATTGGAGTTCATGGACTCACAGTAGCGCGACAGCAAACATCATGCCAGCCGCCAACTTCTGCTTCCAGCGCCAATTGAGCTTCACAATCTGGGAAATAGGCATGGCAACCACGACAATGTCCAGCGCGATGTTTACAGAGGCATGGGCCCAGGTCTGCGTGTTGATGTCATGGCAACGTCCCTGGTGCTCGCCATCCCATTTGGTCCAGGTGTAGCTGACGGGCCAGCATTGAACTGTAGTCGCTACGAGAAACGACATGGCCGAAAGGATGCAGACCCATATGACGGCCCAGGTCAAGCGGCGGAATCGTTCGTCGGAGAACAGTCGAAGGTAGAAGAACAAGAAGTTTGTCTTGGCAAAAATGACTGTAAATGCATAGAAGTGTTCGCCGATGTAGAAAAACTTGGGCAGGTTAGCGGGGAGGGAAAAGACCCTAGATTCCGTTGAGGAGTTCCTCACGGAATTGCGTAGGGAAGATTCTCACCCGGAAAAACTCGTTGATCTGTTCGGGGGAAAGCGTCCAGATATCCTTTCCGAGGCCATTCTGCACAGCTGCATCGAAGAACCAGGTTAGAACTCAAGCGCGAAAGCAGGAGAGTCATCTTACCCATGTAAACAGCAACGCTCATAGGCACTGACATGAACTATTTGAATTAGCCCCAAGAATTCTTCAGTCAAGACGCCACTCTTTGGAAACACATACCATACTCAACACAAGAGCGTAATCTTCTAGCCCGATACTGTAGCCGCCACGTGTGAACTGAGAGTATTCACGAACTGCAACGCTAAAGATGGCGACAGCTGCGCCGGCAACGGCGCTGGCCGTAGCGGATGTGCCGCTGTCCCGGATTGGCACGTTGCAAAGTTCGAATAGATGTCTCTGCGTCTCTAATCTTGTCAGAATGAAATCCCAGAGTTGAGTATACATGTTATACACATGTTATACGGAAGAGACGCTTCGTCAAATCCTTACTCAGTCCATTGATGGTTGAGCAGTGCTGGTAACCACAAGTGACCGCCCCATGCAGAGCCTCAGCGCATAGGTATTCGTAATTCGCTGACAGATCTGGACTCGGGGCCGAAGCCAGCAGTTCTGAAACGCAGCGACTCTATCATCAGGCTTGTATTAGATATGGGTGTTGTCGATCCAAAATGAGATGGTTGTTCCGAGTCATGTTCGTTGCTGTGGAGCACTTACTGCACATGCCGGTAACAATGCCTTTAAGAATAGATCGTTAAGAGTGACATTGTGCCCCAGGATTGAACCCATAGTGAGCATGCGCTGGTTGCGGTAGGAAGTCGGCGACAAATACACGGCCACGCTAACGTTATTAAACTGGCCAGACAAGATATCGATGGACTCGGCACTGGTTGGGCATGCGGGCAGGACGCCCTATTTGAAGTGGCAGTCAGCCAGTACACCAGCCATATGAGAAGTTGACATGATGAGCCAGGAAGGTTGATGCCCCTGCCCTTGCCCCAACAGGGCTCCCCTGCCCGTAGGAGGAAGCGCGCAGAGTCCAGGCCTTCCCCTACTTACTATCCATTCTCACCAAAGTCCATTCGAAAATGTGTGTGAACAATTATAAAGTTTCCGACTCCCCCACCTTGAGTCACACCTACCCTCGCGTATCTTTTTCTTAGCAATTTCGTAACTGCAGCAAAGGTAAAATGAAATGAACCAATTGAATACTGTGTTACAAGGCGATTGGCGAGCCAAGTATAAGCTCAAAACTTTCACAGCAAGTTGAACTCCCCGATAGGCAGAGTTACTCCTATAGTGAGCATAAAACATAATTACCCAAAGTAAAATCTACAGTACAGTTGGAAAAGCAAGGCTCCAGGCTATCGGCTAGGATTGTAAATTTTTTTGCGTCATTCAGAAAGTTTATATGGCATTGCGAAACATTATTGACCGAGCTACATATTGACAATCACTCAACATCCACATCCGCGAAACACAGTTCTTTTTAAGACGTGCATCAGCCAGAAAAACAACAGGCACTATGAGAACAAAAAAGCCAGGACGAGGCAGCACGTTCAGATATCGGGCTCGCGCCCCCCCCTTCCGATGCCCCTCGTCCGGGCCCGATGGAGCTTGTGGGGCCGGTCCGAAGGGCGATCAGCCATGCGGGCCGTAGCAAAGCCGCCCGTAACCAAATTTTTCCTACTGCAGCGCAGGTGAAGGCTCAACCGCCACATGACACGCCCACACTCACTCACTCACTCACTCATGCCGCTGTCACCTCTCACTGAACCACTCACTCACCACTCACTGATGCCAATACAAACTCACCCACATACCTACCCCCGTCCCCCCCACCTCCATCCTCGCGCGCTTCCGCCCGTGGCGCCGGCGCGGCGATGCCTTTTCCGGCGCTCGGCGTGCACAGCCTGTCTCGCGGATTGCACAGCGCAGTGATCGTTCTCCGCAACTCCGTGCTGCTCACTTTGTTGTTTCTGCTCGTCGTCACGCTCGTCGTCGTCGGGTACCGTCTGTTCCTCCACCCCCTCGCTCGCGTCCCCGGGCCCAGGTTGGCGGCCATTTCCAATGTCTGGTACGCTTGGCAAGTCCGCAACGGGCGGATGCTGAAGTTGGGCAAGACGCTGCACAAGCGCTATGGTCCGGCTGTGCGCGTTGGGCCAAACGAGGTCTGGTTTGATTCAGTAGATGCATTCAAGCACATTTACCGTATGCTCCTCATCAATCTTACTCTACAGGGTGAAGTGACCACTAACTTCGCAATCAGGCCCCGGTAGTGGCTACGACAAGTCGGACTTTTACCGTACGTCTTTGCCAAGTCCCTTCCCGAACACATCATTACATGACACCAAACTCACCGTGATCACGCAGTATCTACCGCGCTACAGAGACCGGACATCACTTACACCCCTCTACCGACGTTCACGTCTCCCGATACCCTCGACTTGCTCTCCGAACGCGACACGCAGCGGTACCGCCTCCAACGTCGACTGATAGGACCCCTCTACCAAACCACACATCTGGAACGCCACGAACCGGCACTCGACGCCGTGCTTGAGAGGGTCGTCGCCACGCTCCGCTCGCTCGACGGGGCCGAGGTCGACCTGAAGGAGTGGATGCACATCATCGCGGTCGAGTCCCTCTCGGCCGTCGTCCTCACCTGGTCGCCCAACTACCTCCGCGACAGGACGGACCACGCGTCCAGCAGCCACGGCTACATGGGCTGGCGCCGCAAGTCCGTCTTCGGGCTCTTCCCCCTCGCCGTCCGGGTGGAGCTGCTCTCCAAGGCGCTCGGACGGGCGTTCGCCAACGTCTGGTGCGTGACGTACAGGACGCCTCGGAACTTTAGGCCCTTCTTCACGGGGGTCTACAGGCAGGTCTCGCGGCGGGTGACGGCCGCGCTCGCGGGTAGGCCGGTCCCGAAGAACGACCGCAGGGACGACTTCCTCGCGGACCTCATCCGGCTGCACAAGGACAAGCCGGAGTTTTCGGAGGCGTACCTCCGCCGCATGGCCATCACAAACTTCGGCGCCGGCCACGAGACCATGTGCTCGGCGCTGACGTCCGTCATGGCCATGATCGGGTCCCACCCGGGGGTGCAGCGGAGGGCGGCCGGGGAGGTGCGCTCCGCGGTCGGGGATCCCAAGGTCTATGACCACGCCGTGCGTCTGGCCTACACCCAGGCGGCCATCAAGGAGGCCCAGCGGCTCTACCCCGTCCTCGGGATGGCGCTGCCCCGCACGGTGCCCCCCGAAGGCCTCGCCGTCCACGGGCAGGTGTTCCCTCCGGGGACGACCGTCGGGTGCAACCCCGTGTCCCTGCACAGGAACGCGGCCATCTTTGGAGACGACGCGGAAGAGTACAAGCCGGATCGCTGGCTGGACGCGGAAAGAGACATCAAGTCAATGGAGCGTTTCAACCTCACCTGGGGCGGCGGCGGGAGGATGTGCCCCGGGCGACACCTTGCCGAGTTGGTGGTGTACAAGACGATACCTGCTCTGCTGGAGCACTTTGACGTCGAGATCGTCATGCCGCCGGAAGAGCAGATACAGTATTACTTCATGGCGATGCTTACAGGCGTGAGAGCCCGGTTCGTGGCTAAAAGCAAAAGGGAATGAAACCAACGGGTCATAGCTAGAGCGCGTCACGAGAGTGACTGATGTGGGTTCTTCTACCCATGGGTCTCAAGAAGCTCGGTCAGGACCATGAGCCGGCATGGTAACGAGTGATGGGTTGAGAGCACCTAAAGTGATTAGGCTTTTGGCATGAGAAACGAAAAGATTGGACGAGGAGTCTTCATGGCGTTCATAGAGCGGACGAGCTAACAGTCCCGGGTACACCGAGGAGGTTGATGGCCTCGAATGAAAAGCCAACTTTCCCGACAGTTTATCTGTTGGCCAAAGGTCTTTGTATCAAGCATCCCCTTTCGCCATGTGCTCGAGATATCCAGTAAGGGTCTGTCACTTGAACGATGCAAACTGCTGTTGGGGCCACGACGCCACAAAAAAGTTCCGAGCTTCATCGTTTAATTTTGTGTGTGACTTTTCTCTTCGCAGCTTCCAGAGTAACTACTAGAACAGGAGGAACTGGAAGAAGAATGCGACTACATATATCCTCACGGTGCGCGATGTACAGTGTGCGTGTATTTTAAACAGTATACAAAATACTTTGTGGTTCCTGGAGAAACGGTGCATCCGACGTCCCGCGGACCGCAGCCCCACACAACAGATCTCGCCAGTCAGAGACGCGGATTCCCAGCGTCTGGTGGCGCCGGCGTGGCGTGGCGTGGCGTAGCAATCCACATCCCACCTCCCGAGGCCAAATTCCCATTTGCAACACAGTCGCCAGCCCCGAGAGCATCGCATCACCCAAAAGAACCTCCATCGGCTCGACAGCCGCAAACCGCCCACCATGGTTCTTCAAGATCTCGGTCGCCGCATCAATACGGCCGTCTCGAACCTCACCAGAGAGCCCAACCTCGACGAAAAGGTGCGCCCGCCGCCCTCTCCTCTCTTTCTTCCCCCTCCTCCCCTCCCCCTCCCCCTCCACCTCATCCTCACCCCGCAGAACCCTTGGTCGCATCGCCATCGTTGGCAGAGACAGGCACAGCTACTAACGGGCCTCTCCCCCCGCGTTGCAGGCTTTCGATGGCATGCTCAAGGAGATTTGCGCCGCCCTGCTCGAAGCAGACGTCAACGTGCGCCTCGTCGGCCAATTGCGAAAGTCCATCAAGAGCACCGTCAACTTCAAGGAGCTCCCGCCCGCCGTCAACAAGAAGCGCCTCATTCAGAAGGCCGTCTTCGATGAGCTCGTCAAGCTGGTCGACCCCCACGCCGAGCCCTTCAAGCCCAAGAAGGGCAAGTCCAACATCATCATGTTCGTCGGTCTGCAGGGTGCCGGCAAGACCACGACGTGTACGAAGCTCGCACGACACTACCAGGCCCGCGGCTTCAAGGCCTGCCTCGTCTGCGCCGATACCTTCCGTGCCGGTGCCTTTGACCAGCTGAAGCAGAACGCCACCAAGGCCAAGATCCCCTACTACGGCTCGTTGACCGAGACGGATCCTGCCGTCGTCGCGAGGGAGGGCGTGGAGAAGTTCAAGAAGGACAAGTTCGAGATCATCATCGTCGACACGTCGGGCAGGCACAGGCAAGAGGAGGCGTTGTTCCAAGAGATGGTGGACATCCAGACGGCGATCCGGCCAGACGAGACCATCATGGTGCTCGACGCATCCATCGGTCAGCAGGCCGAGTCGCAGGCCAAGGCCTTCAAGGAGGCGGCCGACTTTGGTGCCATCATCATCACCAAGACGGACGGCCACGCGTCGGGCGGTGGCGCCATCTCGGCCGTCGCCGCGACACACACGCCCATCGTCTTCATCGGCACGGGCGAGCACATGCTCGACTTTGAGCGCTTCGCGCCACAGCAGTTCGTGTCCAAGCTGCTGGGCATGGGCGACATGGCGGGCCTGGTTGAGCACGTCCAGAGCCTGAAGCTGGACCAGAAGGACACGATAAAGCACATCACCGAGGGCATCTTCACGGTGCGCGACCTGCGCGACCAGCTCTCCAACATCATGAAGATGGGCCCGCTGTCCAAGATGGCGGGCATGATCCCGGGCATGAGCGGCATGATGCAGGGGATGGACGACGAGGAGGGCAGCGCGAAGCTCAAGCGCATGATTTACATTTGCGACTCGATGACGGACAAGGAGCTCGACTCGGACGGCAAGATGTTCATCGAGCAGCCGACGCGGATGACGAGGGTGGCCCACGGGTCCGGCACGTCGGTGCGCGAGGTCGAGGACCTGCTGACGCAGCAGCGCATGATGGCGGGCATGGCCAAGAAGATGGGCGGCAACATGAAGAACATGCAGCGCGCGCAGTCGGCCATGGCGGGCGGGAACAAGGCGCAGCAGCTGGCGGCCATGCAGAAGCGCCTGCAGAGCATGGGCGGCGCCGGGGCCGGCGGCGGCGGCGGCATGCCGGACATGGGCAGCCTCATGAAGATGCTGGGCGGCGGCGGCGGTGGTGGTGGGATGCCCGACATGTCGGCCATGATGCGGCAGATGGGCATGGGCGGCGGCATGCCGGGGATGCCGGGTATGCCGGGGATGCCTGGCGCGTCGGGAGGTGGCCGAGGACGTCGCGGCTGAATTTGACTAATTACCTATGTTCCTTTTCCTATTCTTTTCCTCCCCCTCCCCCCTGTTATTTCCCCCATATCGTTCCCGGTGGAGAGAGGGAAAGGATGATGTCAAAGAGAATATTCGTACAAGTGATGTTGCATCGACAAGGCGACCGGAAGTGGAGGGGCAGAGAGGCAGGGAGTGAGGAGATAGACTACTTGGATGAAGACACGATGGTGACTCGGAGTCGCCGGGGGGCGGGACCACATTCGGAGCCCTCTTTACTCATAGGCTTGGCGTTTTTAGGAGGTTGGAATACAGCAAAATGACTATCTCAGCCCTGGATCCTATGCCACCTAGGAATTCAGCGTGCATCCGACTTGCTTTGCGCCCGTGGCTGTTGGGACGAGCGAAGGGAAGACTGACGCCTGGAGTCGCGAGGCCGCGTAATGCGGTGGAGACCAACCGTCTGTCGCGGTGGCAGATGGTTCTCTACTGCTCCTCATCGTCCTTTACTGGAATTTTCCTAACGTGGGTACGTGTGTGTGTGTGTGTGTGTGTGTGTGGACGGAGAACGTCCGGCTGGGCACCGATCATCGCCGGCTGGCCAAGACCGCGATTGACCGGGTGGTGTGGCATTGGGGGGAAACAATCTCGGTGCGCAGGATGACGTCGTCGTCGGCGCTCAGGACTACACCCCCCGGACTGCATCCCCGTCCTATTATCCTGACATTTTGTTT
Source organism: Colletotrichum cereale (assembly GCA_034509685.1). Taxonomy (NCBI): domain Eukaryota; kingdom Fungi; phylum Ascomycota; class Sordariomycetes; order Glomerellales; family Glomerellaceae; genus Colletotrichum; species Colletotrichum cereale. Next base: position 15,688 of record JASUDE010000185.1, read on the forward strand.
TGTTTAGTGGATTTCGGAAGCCCTTTTCATCCATTTGCATCTTGCCCCCATCGCGTATTGGAAAGCCCGTCTGATCCCCGCCGTATTTGCGATGCGAGAGTGGCGTGTGCATCGTGTACGGGCAAGGTTGTCGAGCTGTCTTCTCCATCTCGGTCCTTTTAAACTACGGATAGTCAGGGATTAGCGCGTTCCGAGTCCGCTTGCGAGTGAGATGGCGCGGTTCTTGGCACACGGGAAACCGAACTTAGGTCCGCTCAGCAGCC
>JASUDE010000185.1:15960-47586 GCA_034509685.1 Colletotrichum cereale
GATGCCTTTTCTTGTCTCCGAGGTTGAAAGTTGTGAAAATCTCGCTGAAGCGCCGCTGCCCCTGTAGTCTCGCAGCCGTCACACACACACACACACACACACACACATACACACACAGACATGGGTAGCGGAGCGAAGCCAATTACTACCTCGGCCGTCCCCCAGACGACCTCGAATGCGTTTCATCGCCCAGGTACTTTTGCAATCTTGGGATCCCCTGATGCGACCGAAGAAAGACATACATCTCGGAGGTGATTGTCCGGACGCCCTGTTGAGCGTCCAACGAAAGAAATGACATGAACTACGCGATGCTCGACACGCCAGCAGGGGGGCCACCGAGCCAACAGAATAAACTACAGAGACACGGCGACGACATGTCTCAAAAAGGCAGCCCGCTTGTTAAACTACCTACAGGTACGGATACTGTCTGTGTGTAATTTGTGTAGACCTTGCTGTGGTCCCATCGTCGAGTCCAGGCCCTTCGCGACCCCTGGACGTTCGAGGCCCCTGATTGGGCGACTCGGCTCTCGAGTGCCGTCGACAGGGGTCCCGAGCGACGGGAACGGACCCGGTGGCCACGAGTCAGAGGCGGGATGACGTCGGTCTGTCGTTATGTTGGCCGTTGTCTCGTCGTCGACATTTCTTTCGGGGGAGAGAAAGACATACACACACACACACACACACACAGAGAGAGAGAGAGAGAGAGAGAGAGAGAGATAGAGACAGAGAGAACATGTAGTATGTACATGGCAAGCGTCGACAAACAGGGAATGTTCCACGGCGCCCCCTTTGCCCAAAGCATCGAATCACCAGCCACAATCCGGGGTTTTAGAGCGGAACAGGAACTTGGACTGGTACGCACGGATAGTGGCCAGTGTACACACGACATAGGTCATGGTGTAAGTATCCGTACCGTACAGGTGGTACTAGTACTGTCATGTCATGTACGGGATAGCCATGTCTTGTCATCGAAACGCCCCCCATCCCTCCCCTAGCAATGGGGGATGATGGGTGGGAAAAGCCTGAAATGAGCCACGGCTGGAATGACATATGGCATGTCCACTCTTGCTGCTGCACAACGGCCTGTCTTGCTTGCGCGTTCGTGCGCTGTGTGTTGCGTTACGATGCGTTCACCCTCTCTCGGTCCATCTCCCACCCAAAAACGACCCTTTTTCGTCCCAAATCGACAATGGTGCCCCATTTACGGGATTGGATTAAACAAACATGACGTCAAGCATGAGGAAAAAAGGAAGAAGTTTCCCTTACCGCATTTCGTCCCATCCAACGGCCCTGGTTCAAGCATCACACTCTCTACCGGTACCTTATTCCTTAAGCTTAAATTCGACGCTGCCCTCGCCCCCCCTCCCCCCCTTAGTCTTTCTCCCTTCGCCTCGTTCTCTAGTTGTTCAAGCCACAACCAACCTAGCCCATCCAGCCAACACCAAGCCCGCCAAGATACGTCTGGCAGCTCCCGTCTTGGCGTTGTCTCTCTGCGATTCTTGATCCAACCTCACCCGTAGCAGCGTCGCACCAAACACATTGAGAAGGCAGTCAGGCCAGCAACTCTTCCAACATAACAGTAATAACAACACCATAACCATGGGTATCTTTGGAAAGCGTCATGAGGCGGCGGCGGCGGCCGCCCCTGCCACCGGCCACGCCAACGGCCACCACGGAGTCGCCAGCAACAAGGGCCACACCGCCGAGCCGTACTCCATGTCCCGCCGCCCTACGCTCGGGCAGTGGCTCAAGGGAACGCTGGTCGACATCATCACCATGATTTGCATGGGCGCCCTCGGTCTCGGTGTAAGTAAACCTCTCACACACAAAAATGAACAAGACAAAACCCCCAACGCGCGACGGCTTCACTAACACCCCCCTCCCCCAGATCTACATGGCCCCTCCCGCCCCGAACCGATCCTTCGCCGTCACCTTTGCCGACGGCGAGGTCGTCTACCCGCAGTTCGCCTACCCCCTGCGCAACGAGATCATCCCCATCTGGCTCGCCGCCTTCCTGGCCTCCGTCATCCCCATCTGCATCATCCTCCTCATGCAGATCCGCATCCGCTCCTTCTGGGACGTCAACAACGCCGTCATCGGCCTGCTCTACGCCCTCATCTGCGCCGCCGTCTTCCAGGTCTTCATCAAGTTCCTCATCGGCGGCCTGCGCCCCCACTTCCTCGAGGCCTGCCAGCCCGACCTGTCCCGCGTCACCGCCAGCCAGGGCGGCATCGCCCGCACCGGCTACAGCGCCGCCGGCTTCCAGTCCCTCTACGTCACCAAGGAGGTCTGCACCGGCTCCACCAAGGAGATCAACGACTCCCTCGAGAGCTTCCCCAGCGGCCACACAACCGCCGCCTTCGCCGGCCTCGGCTACCTCTACCTCTACCTCAACGCCAAGCTCAAGGTCTTCTCCGACTACCACCCGGCCATGTGGAAGCTCGTCGTCACCTACATCCCCATCCTCGGCGCTGTCCTCATCGGGGGCGCCCTCACCATCGACGAGTTCCACAACTGGTACGACATCTTCGCCGGCGCCGCTGTCGGCATCGTCTTCGCCTTCTCCTCCTACCGCATGACCTACGCCGCCGTCTGGGACTTCCGCTTCAACCACATCCCCCTCAACCGCGCCCGCCCCTTCTCCTACACCGCCGGCGACGACCTCTACGACGCCGTCTTCACCCGCAAGGCCGGCTGGGGCAACCGCGCCTCCGGTGGCCTGATGCACGGTGATGCGAAGCACCACGGCCACGGCCAAGGCACCACCACCGGCATGCACGGTACCGGTCTGAACGGTGGCGGCGTCAACGACTACGGCGAGCCCGTCGGCTCCCGCAAGCCCGTCGGCTCCGGAGCGCGTCACCCTGATGCCATGGTCTAATCTAACTCCGAGACCTGTCCCATCATTCGCCCCCTTTGGTCCGGGTGCTTGCGAAGCATCTCGTCTCGTCTTGTCTCGTCTCGCACTTACCAACCGGGAAAAAAGGCGGAATACGTGCAAAGCCCTTTGCCATACTAGCATGGGAGTCTTGGAGTTTTAGTCAGAGTTATGAGTGACGGCCTTGGGCTGAGAAGACCTATATAATACCCTACAGCACGAGAGCGTGTAAACTAGTCTTTTTTCGCGTGGTCAGCATATTTAATCAAGCCGGTATTACCGAAAACCTTGTCTATATCAGCGCAATGTGATGGCCTTCTTAGCCCGTGATTCCCCTTCAAACCCTCCTCTTCCAGTAAGCGTGAGCAAGTTCATCTTTCCCATAGACTGCAACTGGGCTTATCCGCTCTGCTCGAGTCAGGGGGGAGGGGGCGTAGTCTCTGTCAAACTGCATCTTTCCCCCTTACCAGGTTCGATTCATAGCCATCCAGCCCCCTCTCATACGAATACACCCGCCGCCTCGAGCGGTTTCCTGAAATCCTCCAGAAACAACCACCTCCCGCTCTCCTTCCACCCCTTCCGCTTCCACTCGTTGGCGGTTCCCTTCGGGAACAAGTCCACGACCCCGTGCAGGCTAGCGTCGTGCGCCGCCACGACGAACACGTCCGGGCTCGCGTCGAACCGCTTGACCGCCGCGAGCGTCTCGCGCGCGTCGCGCACGTCCAGCGCCAGCAGCGTGCGGCCGTCCGGGGTCTCGGGGATCGTGTGGAAGGCGACCGCGTCGGCGTCGCCGCCCGCCGGCCCCAGCACCCCGCCGTAGTGCTTCAGCTCCGCCGCGTTGCCGGCGACCGGGTGGATCGCGTGGAACGCCCGCCCCGCGCAGCACAGGCCCCCCGGCAGGCGCACGTCGTCGGGGAGCCGCGCGCCGGCGTGCGGCCGCAGCAGGGAGCTGTGGTGGAACGAGTCCGCCGCCAGGTAGACGAAGCTGTCGCTCGTCGTGCGCGCCAGGGCGTTGACGTGGCCGACGTCGTGGCCCGGCGCCGAGAGCAGGTAGAAGCTGCCGTCGGCGAAGTAGTCGAGGGCCCTGAGGCCGCCGATCTCGAGGTCGGCGGCGCTGAAGTCGAGCTCGCGGACCTCGCGGCCCTCGAACTCGCGCGCGAGGATCGGGGCGTCCGGTACGGCGGGCCAGCCTGGGAAGTAGGCCTGCTTGATGCCGGGTCCGACGAGGAGGGAGGCCGAGGCGGGGAAGAGGGACGGGCGGCCGGCGTGGTCGGGGTGAGCGTGGCTGTTGGGGTGTGAGCTTCGATGGGGGAGGCCCGCGGTTCGACTAACACTGTCTAGCGGCGCGAGGAAAGAGCACATACCTCCAGATCAGGGCTTCGATGGTCCCCAGATCAACGCCGTTCTCCGTTAGAATCTCCGAGACGTACTTCTGCGCCGTCATGGTCAGACCCATGGCCATGGCCGCGTCGATGACGGGCGACGGAAGGTCGTTGTCCCAGTCCTTTGCCAGCCCGAGATCGAATAACACACGCCGTTCGTTCCCCTCCGCATCCGTATGGGTCACGAGGAACGCGTACCCGACGGGATGCCATCTCTCGAAACCCTTGATGGCGGGGCCCATGAAGGGCGCTGTGGGGAGGTCGCCATCGAGGGTCGTGTCGATGATGGAGACTTGGACTGTGGAGGTCGACGGGGGGATATTCAAAGAGTCTGTCGTGTACATTTTCGTGGATGTGTGCGGTCTCTGCCGGTTATGAGTAGTCGACGCTGTTTGTGCTCGGCCGACATGGCCAGGCCGGTGGCGCGGACTTATACATCCTGTGATCGGAGGCAGCTGTGTGGACTCTCTCTCTCACTTTCTTGGCCCCGGCTGGATTCCAGGAACATCTTGCGTGTTGTTGGGGCCAACATGCTACGGTGAACAGATATGCAACACTCGGCGGGACACTGACACTCGGGGTGGCGGAGCCTGCGGGCTGACCACGATCACCAGCAATGGACACACCGAGAAAGTTCCGGAGTTCCGAATGTTATCGGACATGACAACTCGATTGGAGGATAATTCCGGCGATCTTATCTTACTAAACGCCTTCGGAAAACACAAAGCACCGGCCGTCCTTGACTAGGCTCCGGCGGCGCAAGCCACCGGTGGAACGTTCCGCCGTAGTTCCTACGACATATATATGAACGTCCATTAAGATCTCAGCCACTCGATTCTACGTCCTTTTATCGGAGAGGAACGCCTAAGCGAGCGCTAATCTGACCAACAAGTCCAGCGTCGTTGTCGTCAAACGGGGCGTGTAGAAACATAGGTTATCTGTAGGACAAAACATGGGGCTTATCAGTCATCACATTAGGCGCAGCTCATAATCATACAGAGTTGAAATGATGAAAAGTCATTATTAAGTACAGCATTAACTAAATAACAAGAAAGCGGATCCTCTCGATCAGTTTTCATGCAAATCCGTATTCCTCATGCAAAAAGGCCGGCGGCGACTCAAACGGGCCGCCCAACTCGTATCAACCTCCGTCCAAATCTCGGCCATGCTCTTTGCGTTTCCTTCCCCAGAAGCTCGGCCGTCAAAATCCATGGCGTGGGAAGTAGCCTCTAGCTACGACGCACGTTTCGTGCAAACGAAAATCCTCTTCGTGATAGTGGTATCATTCACTCTTCATTTTGCTTTAAAATAGCAAAAGAACAAAAAACGACGAAATTCGACAATGCTGTTTCTTTTCTTTCGGACGATGAACGTTTTATCAGACAGGAAAAAAATGCTCCTCAGACCTTCTCGTTGCTGCTGGTGTGGTTGGGGGGAGAGCCCTCGCCGGTGCGGGTGTCGCCCGAGAGGTTGGTGTTGGTGCGGTGCTGGGAACGGCTGCGGCGGCCGGTTGACTCGCCCGTGTCCTTGCGGCCGAAGGAGTGCCAGCTCTTGAAGGAGCTGAAGGTGATGGTCTTCTTGAAGTCGCGGCCGTCTTCCTCGCCACCCTGGCTGAAGGCACCCTTGACGACCTGGTGGTCGTCGAGGAGGTTGAAGGTGCGCTTGACGAACTTCCAGGCCTCGACGCCGACGACGTAGAGGAGAGTGAAGCCGACGACGATGCCCCACTCCCAGGTGATGCCGATGTGCTTGAAGAGGGTGGTGTTGAGAGTGGGGATGTAGATGACAGGGAAGACGGAGAGGGCGCCGATGATGACGGCCCAGAAGAGGAACCGGTTGGCGTAGACGTCCTTGAAGAAGGGGAACTTGCTCTTGCTGTCGGGGTTCAGGGCGAACATGGATCGGCGCAGGTTCTTGAACTCCCAGGCGGAGATGAGGATGATCCAGGTGAGCTCGGCGAAGACGGCGGCGCGGGCGCGGAAGACGGGCCGGCAGGCCTCGGTGAAGGTCTTGTTGCACTCGCTGCCCAGGGCGCCGCCGTTGGCGCCGTAGACGACGATAATGAAGGTGGCCAGGGTCAGGGCGCCCATGATGATGCCGTAGACGATCATGTCGACGATGATCTGGTTGGTGAAGACGCCGCGCTTCTTGTTCTGCGGGGGCTTGCGCATCACGTCGACGGCGGCCTGCTCACGACCGAGACCGAAGGCGGGGAAGGACGAGGTGACCATGTTGATCCAGAGGATCTCGAGGGGCGAGATGGGGAAAACGGAGAGGTCGGCGGAATCGCGGAACGCGAGACCGCAGCAGAGGAGGATGACCTCGCCGACGTTGGAGCTGAGCAGGTGGAGGATGAACTTTTGGATGTTGTCAAACATACGGCGGCCCTGGCGGATGGCCGAGACGATGGAGTTGAACTTGTCGTCGGTCAAGACGATCTTGGAGGCCGACTTGGCCACATCGGACCCGGAACCCATGGCGATACCGACGTCGGCGCGGGCCAGGGAGGGGGCGTCGTTGACGCCGTCGCCGGTCATGGCCATGAAGGCGTTGCGGCGGCGGAGGGCGTCGATCATGCGGGTCTTGGTGTCGGGGGCGCAACGGGCGATGACCAGCGGCAGCTCGGGCATGGCGTCGATCTCGGCGTCGGTCATCTTGTCAAAGTCGGTGGCCTTCTGGACGATGGATTTGGCGAGAGCGTCGGGCAGGACGCCGAGGTTCTTGGGGATGATGCCGACTTCCTTGGCGATAGCCTTGGCGGTCTCGGGGTGGTCGCCGGTGAGCATGTGGACTTTGATGCCTGCGGAGGAACACTCGGCGATGGACGGCTTGGTCTCGCGGCGGGGAGGGTCGTAGATGCCGGCGAGGCCGAGAAGGGTGAGTCCCTGCTCGACCTCGGTACGCAGCGCGTTCTCCTTCTCCTGCGAGACGTCGGCCTGCTTGGTGGTGAAGCGGCCGTCCCAGTGGCGGTAGCCGACGGCGAGCACACGCTGGCCCTGGGAGGCCAGGTTGTTCATCTGGTTGAGAACCTCTTCCTTGAGCTCTTCGGTGAGCTCGATCTTGTCGTCGCCGAAACCGATGTGGCTGCACAGGTCCAGGACCCGCTCGACGGCGCCCTTGGTGAAGACGAGGCTGCTGTTCTCGGGGCCCCAAATGTCGGAGGCCTCGTTGGTCTGGGGGAGGTCGTAGATGACGGACATGCGCTTGATGGAGCTGTCAAAGGGGAATTCGGCAAGCTGCTTCCAGCCGAGGCCCTCGAGGGACTTCTTGCCGAGCTTGAAGCGGTGGGAGAAGATCTGGAGGGCAATCTCGGTGGGCTCGCCGGTCGTCTGCCACTTGGCCTCCTCCTCGTCGTACCGGACGGTGGCCAGGTTGCAGAGGGCGGAGGACAGGAGGAAGGCCTTGAGGCGGGGCGTCATCTCGGCCTCGTTCTCGGCCTCGGGCTCCTTGGCCGGCTGCTTGTTCTGCAGCTTCTCCTCGGGCACGTCGAACTTGAGGACGGCGGCGGAACGCTCCTGGTCGTAGTCGCGGTTGGGCGCCTCCTCGACCTTCTCCTCCTGCTCCTTGGACTCGGAGTAGGTGACGCGGCCCTTGGTCGGGTCGTTGGGGCTCTGGGAGTCGCGGACAGTGTAGGTGTGGGAGAAGGGCAGCCAAGCCTTGCGGACAATCATGGCACCCTGTGTCAGAGTTCCGGTCTTGTCGGAGCAGATATTGGTGACACCGCCGAGAGCCTCGAGGGCAGAGAGGTCACGGACGACGACGTTGGACTTTCTCATGACAGTCACGGCGACAACCATGGTGATGGTGAGGACACTGTTGCGGTGTTAGAAATGGAAGAGAGTTGAAGAAAACCAAGAGAAACACGAGTTCGGGACTTACGCAACGAGAGATTCGGGAATGATGGCGATGCCGAGCGATACGGCGTAGATGATGACTTCACCGGTGACGTCGAACTTGTGAGCGGCGAAGACAATGATGGCCAGGATAATGGCGCAGCCGAAGAGGACGTAGGCCAGTGCAGCGAGCTTCCTCTGAAGAGGAGTGCCCTCGGTGAGACCCAAGAACTTGCCGACAGCATCGTAGATGCGCTTGGTGAGACCGACAACGGGCTGACGCTTGCCGTACTTCTTGTAGTTCATGGAGCGGCCAGGCTTGCGAACCTTCTTCTGAGTAGAGGCGGCGATCTTGCCGACCTCGGTCTGCATGCCGGTAGCGACGACAATGCCACGGCCACGACCCTTGCGGACGATGGTGGTGGCGTATGCGATGTTGAGACGGTCACCGATACCGACCTCGCCCTCCTCGGTGGCGGGCTTGTCGCTGCCGGGGACGGTGATGTTGGCCTCGGAGATCTTGTCGACGGGCTGAGCCTCACCGGTCAGGGACTGCTCGTCGCAAGACAGGTTCATAGCCTCAAAGACGCGCATATCGGCGGGCACAGTGTCGCCCATCTTGAGAAGGATGATGTCACCGGGGACGACTTCGGCACTATTGCGCGGGTCAGCGTGTGTCTTTTTTTTTTTCTTTTTTTTTTCTTTTTTTTTTTTGCCAAACACAATCAAGCAAGCAAGCCAGATGGATGGCCAAGATACAAGGGCCAAGACAGGCAGGGAAGTACAAAGTGGGGAGACAGATGCGCGTCGTCGGGTTTGTGTGGAAACTTACTTGGGGATGACCTTTGTCTTTCCGTCGCGCAAGACGTTAGCAGAGGGAGCGGAAAGGGTACGTAGGGCGTCCATCTGCTTCTCGGCGCGGTATTCCTGCCAGAAACCAATGGTGACGTTGGCGACAATGACGAAGGCGAGGACACCGCCCTCAATGTAGTCGTTGATGGCGAAACTGAGAATCATGGCGAAGACGAGGACGAGGACCATGGCATTGAACAGCTGCTTGCTGAGGATGGTGTACCACGGCACCGACTCGCCGACCTCGAACTCATTGGGAGGGTATTTTTGTTGCGCTTCCTGGACCTGCTGCGATGACAATCCCTTATCGGGGTCGACTCCGAGCGCCTGAGCGGTCTCTTGGACCGACAGGAGGAAGGGGTGTTTAGGATATTCGGCAGACATTGTGTCGTGTCTGGGCTGGCGACGTGGATGAGGTATAGGCTGCTTCCATCCGCGGGGGAAATCCGGTAAAAGGAGGAAGCTTAAACCAGCAGAAAAGTAGAAACTCTGGTTTGGTGGGAGCCAAAAAAGGTGGGTGTTTGGCTTCGAGAACCAAGAAGCAGCTTCTACTACTATTTCTTCTTCTTCTGCGTTTGTGAGGTGGGGAAGGGAGTTGTGTTTGGGTTTGGCAATCTAGACTTTGAGATTCCAGGGGATTGGAAGGGGGACAAGGCTACCTTTATAGATGGACAGCCGAGAGACTGGTAGACTTGGAAAGCCGGCAAGTTTTGGAAAACTTTGGAAGCCTGTGCTGCGTAGCTCGCAAGGTCATCGGGGTACATGGCATGGCAGGAGCAAGAAAGAAACGAAGCCGTGAGAGACGCCAAGGTCTGGGCATATGATAACAAGACACCCTCCCCCTCCCCGCCTCCTCCGCCATCTGCTTGGCGGCCCGCGGGGTGACAAAATGAACCGCTGCTTTAGCCCGGTTGCCGCACCTACCCATTTGCCGCCTCGTTGCTACCGGGTGCGAAGTCGCAAAAGCCGGATGCCGAGCATTGCGATATACTGACAAGGGCAACGGTCTCGCGGGACGTGAGATTCTCTGCGAGCCAAGGGCAATTCCTCTGGAGAGAAGGATACATTATTGCTTTGGCTTCTCCGCGGTCTACGCCCTGGGTCCATCTATCTAGCAGACCTTCCCAGGAAATGATTCCTTTATTCTCTGACCCTACGGTCCCCCAGCAGCCTTACGAAGGGGGAGCCGCATGGCTGGGAGTAAAGATCATCCGAGTACGACGTTGATTCCAATGGGATGATTGATGTATCGAATGACATGAGCTGAGGACACTGCCTTGCTTGTATACCTAATCATGAACAAGTGATGTCGAACTGGTAGGTCAACGGTGATAGTTCTGTATGCATCGCTTTCTAATCGTCTGCAAATCCAGATTTACCACCTGGGCCTCAACGATATACTGAAACGGCGAAGCTGCTGACTGTGAACGTAAGAGGACGACTCGTTCCCAAACGATCGAGGTAGTCGCCTGGTTACCTTATTTATGAAGGGGAAAAGGCCGTTTTCTCACTTCATTGCGACGGGAAAAGGTAGTTCATCTGACGGCTTCGACGTGGTGTTGTGGTTACGATGTGACGATGAACCTAGGCAGCAAAAGCAGCGAGCTATTCTCCGTTACCCACGCTTGCGCCGGGCCAGGTCCGCCCCTCACACGAAGGGGAGTTGAAAGTGCGCACGGCGATGGGTAGAAAAAGCATTCGGTCATTGTGCCGACTGCTGCGTGCGTGATTGGGCACGGATGCTGCTACCAAGAGACGGTAGGCATGGAATCGCAGCTTGGCAGATGGGTCGAACGAAAATACTGGTGAGCCAAAGGCTTGCTGTTTACGCCAGGGCACTAAGCTCCTTGGCTTCTTGGCTCTTTCTTTCCCCCGAATTTTTCGGAGACGGAGTTGGAACCGTTTTTGAGCATTTGGAGAAGAGAAGGAGACGGTCCGGTGGAGTCGTGGTTCTCGGGTGACGATGTCCTTGGCGGAGCGCTTGGCGGAACTCTCGGCGGAGGGAAGCGGCGTCGACGGAAGTGGGGCGTTCCCAGAGGGGAGTGGGGAATGGAATAAGGTAGGGAAGGGGCAAGTGGGCAGGGGGGGTAACTGGGGAAGTGGGAGAAGGAGCGACTCTGAACCCGGGCCGCTCCAGTTTACCTACCTCCTTCCCCTACACTACCTACACGCAGAGTACCTAAGTACCTATGTATATGAGTGGAGCAGTGCCAGTCGGAAGGAAGGAGGTGAGGGCAGAGGAGGAGGAAGGGAGGACCTGGGGAAGAGAGAAAAACGAGATGGTCACAAACACAGACATGCAAGAAGTGTAGAGAGAGACATGGAAATGAAGTTGAGTCGGCACTGTACTGAATGACTACAGAGAATTTGGTGAGAGAAGGCGTCTGCGACCTCCGACGCGGGGGAATGATGTGATGTGATGTGATGCGATGCGATGCGGGTGAAGGGCGCGCTTGCTTGGCTGTTCGGTGTCGGGCGGCCAATTGCGCTCACGGGGGTCGCAAGCTGCCAAATAACCTATACCGAAGCATACATGCGTGTAAGGCAGTCCACCAGACACTCCGTGGCGGTGTCCTGTGAGACAGAGGACAAACTGAATCAGCAGGTATGTATCCGTACTCTGTCTTCTGTATACCAACTCATGTACTTGGTATATAGTACGGATAGACCACACTGACACGTCAGGATGCCCCTTCTCCGCAGCCCAGCATCGGTACCGGTGATTAGGTACCTACTGGACTACCTACGTAGTGCACAGACACAGAATTCGAGTATATCAAAAGTGAGAGCTAGTCAGGCAAACTGTAAACTGAAAATTGAGTGCCGGCCTGCAGCTTGTACGATATGACGGCAACGCACACACAAATCCTCCAGCAACTGGTCAGTGACGCCATTGGTCGCCACCGGGCGAATGAGGTTGTTTGAGGTGTACAATCAATGACATGACACAGCGATGGGATGCGCATGTTCGAGTTGTCGGCTGCGCCATAGGTAAAGAGAGGCATGTCACGTGCTGCTGCACCTGCTTCAGACTAAGTAGTGCACAGATCTTCTTGCATTTTCGGTGGGGATCGGAACCAATCTGTATTGTGTGATTGGCTACCACTTCCCTTGGCCTTTTCCTGTCGCCTTCCTTCCCCTCAGCGCCGGGTTGTAGCGGCTAGAGGTACCTTGCCAGCCAAGATGCATAGCCCGGGTACTTACGCAGCTCAGCGGACACGCCGTAACTGCACCGCTGTATGGCGGTCGCGAGGGGTGGGGGGGCGAACCGTAGCGCCTTGGCTGCTGCCAAAAAAAACCCCACAGCGACTACTGAGAGCCACTGAAACTGGACGCTGTTTGGCTGTTTGCGTTGCACCATGTCATATCTACCTAGGTAGGTACACTATAGTCACTACAATACCTAGCACTAGTTAGGTAGAGGTAGGTACATCCCGTGTTGTTGCACTCACGCTGCAAAAGACGGAACAATTCTCGGCTTCATCTCTGCAAAACAAAAAAGTCTCTCCGAAACAACAACAACCACAATACCTCGACCTCTTCGTCTTTTCTCTATACACGCCTCCTATCTCCGTATGCCGAACTCCAGCTTTTAGCCCCGGACGCCATGCCGAACCCGATACCTTGTACGGATACACAGCAGCTCCCCGAAGGATAAGAGGCTCTACACTATACGTCTGCCCCGACTAGGTTCCTACATACAGACAAACTCGGGCAGGTAGGATAAAGGTTTTGATATCACGTGTACACGTTAGCTGACCCATCACCTTTGCATGGAATATGCTTGATGGCCGCCGCGGAAGGTTATAATGACACCATCCGTCCATATTGACTCATCACAACACCTAGAGAGCGAAAGCCATCGCCTGGCTTCCTTCGCCTTCCGCCGGGCGGAGCGACGCCGGATGGCCACGGCAGCACGCCACCTCCAGTCCCTTTTCGCTCAACTCCGTCCGCTGCCAAGATCTCACCTCTACACCTCCAATCACCAACCCGCCACGCGCACTCGCCCACACACAACACACAGCATCCAAACTCGCCCCAATGAACTCATGTGAGTGCAGCCGCAGCAGGTATACACTACTAGTGTAACGCCGCTAGCCACACAATCCAGGCGAGGCAGACTGGGGGTTGAGCATTCGGCCGGTCGGCGCGGGCGATGCAGTAAAAGACATTTCCAGGCTCCGGACAGCCAGCACCCAACGACGGTCTCCGTACCGAGCCCCCTTCCTCCGGGAAAGGGAGTGATGGGGAGGTGGGCAGACGAAAGAAAGCAGCGGCATACTGCTCCGACTTTCAAACTCAAAGGAATGCATTTGTCTCTTCCGAATGTCTGCAACACCGCATCCAATCTCTCAATCTCCCGAACCCTCCATATGCACCCATCCATCATCCCCCGGTCAGTGGGAAAACTGCGCATGCGATGGACGCACACGGCCCCTCGTTCTCGACCGTCCTTCTACGCCGTGTTGTGCATGTGGCCTCGTATGGAAACGGTGGCTAACCCACCATTGCGACTCCGTTTGCGCCGGCTCTACTTGGCGCACCTTGGCAGCTCTTGTCCTACGACTCAACGACGTTGGCTTGACTGACTCCAACGTGGGATGGCGGTCGCTGGGTGGGACTGGGACCCGGAGCCAGACATTCCAGACTCCAGGAGTTCCCCCATGGTGCCCATTCAACCCACCATTCCACTCCCGTCGTCCAATTGACCACTCACGGCCTCCTTCCACTTGGTACGTTCCCCATCTCTCCCCCTCCATCAGCGACACCCGCGGGACACAACTGCTATTCGCACGAATGTGTTGAAAAAAAATCCATTGAGATACCTGCCGGCGCAGGCTACACGGCGAGCGGACCAAAAGCCGAATCGCATCGTCCATTGAGGGGCACGGCGACGATCCAAGCGCGCTGCTGATCCCGTCTGTCGGATTTCCTCATCTGAGCCGCCAGCCGCCTATCAACCCCGCGTCCGGCGCCCGTCCTCGTGCTCATCCCCCCCATACGAAACGAAGCATCTCTCCCGACGGCTATATTTGGGGTTTTCTTGTTCGACTTATCTCTCGAAACTGTATCCCAACCACCGTATCCGCCCAACACCCCTCAATCCGATTCCAGTTCCGGTCGGTTTCTGACATCTTTCACCCTGCTTGCTTGCCTCCAATGGTCTGACACGGTCATAATCTTGTCGGTGGAGTCGCCAAGCGCTTGGCCTCTTACGACCACGCAAGATGGTGTGGACCCGGCCAAGTGACGTAGGAGGTTCAACCCAGGAAAACGCCCTCCCGCTTCCCTTCCTCTCGGCCTTTGGGCTCTCGGTTCTCTTACCCTCGTTCGCTCGGGCCAAAAAGGTGGGAAAAAACACAACCAGTCCTTGGTCGTACGTTCTTGGCGAAGATTCTGGTTTGGTTTTTTTTTTCTTTCGCCAAGCCTTCGACCGTTCGCCATGGTCCCCTGGCTCTCCTTCGCCGTCCAAACACCCTAGGTCCGGTCCAGTCCATGGGACGCCTCGTGAAGGGCGATGAATCCAGATCCTCACTAGGCGTTCGATGCCGTCACCTCGCACTACCGACCTTTGCCCCGAACCAGACCCTCGGAGCCGCTTGTCGCCTTCACTGTCGTCAGACCATCTCAGGCGCGCCAGGCTACGAAGGCTGCTACCCGGTAGTGTAAACTAACCTCGCCCTCCAGAGACAACTACGCCAGACACGTTTGCGGCGATTCTGGGGTAATCGAGAGAGAGAGACCACCCGGTGGCCACACGTCGCCGGGCGGCCGCAAGGCAGCTCGGATGCACACCACACCGGCGAAAACGTGCCTGCGACGATGATCAGCGCTGGCATGGTGACCTAAGCTTCTTGTCTGTCTTGTCTCTGTCCCGTGCTGCGACTGCTCCACACGCAAGGCTTGATATTTGCTTGTCCGGCCCATGAGCTTGAATTACGGCACCATGCATGCACCCGAGTCTTGGATGATGGCATCTGCCCCATTCTCAGAGATCCCTTCTCTTTCTACCGGCCTCGCAGGTTCGGGGGTTGTTCGTGCAGAAAGCCCACCTTGGCTTCAAGTCTTGGCTGCGACGCCGTCATCTCGCAGGTGAGGCAGTACAAAAAGAACGGCCGTTAGGATCTTGATCCGTTCAAGGAGGCAGGATGGGGGAGGGCCTGGGCCTTGACTCCCCTACTTTCTTCTGCGTTTACGCCCTCCTCTCCACCCGCGAGTCCTGTAAAGTCTTGGTTTCTCCTGGGCTTTTTTTTTTCTTGGCCTTGGCGATGCTGACCAACACCCGTGCTTGACGTTGCTGGACCGGCTCTTCGCCAAGATCGGGGGCGATCCGCTAGGAACTGTGTTGAAAGAAGAACGCCTTTTCGGTGCGTGGGATCGGCATCTCGGGGTTCCTCGATTTGTCTTGCCACACCTTATCTGTTGACAGGTCTGAGATGCTTGAGGTTATAGATTCAATCCGAGTCTAGGTGATTCCCATTGGTCCTCGTGTTGGGGGGCCAAGCTTCCGCCGAGAGTATCGATTGAGTGACGATTTCAGGATCGATTCGCCGGCCAAGGCTGTACGCGTTGGATGAGATGAATTGGCTGTTTGGGATTTTCGCGTCCGTTGAGTATCGAACAACTTCGTATTCTTGGCTATGATGTTGGGCGGCAATGGCAACGCTGCGAATCATAGAGTGCACCATCTGGCTCAAGTACTGGGTTTGTAACTTGTAACTTGGGGCTGACCTCTCAGCCATGATTCTCCAGCGTATACTATCAAAGTCCGCCTCGGACCAGGTCCCGTCCAAGTCAGACGAGGGTTGTTGGGCCCTACTCCGCGTGCCGTTTCATCAAGTTGGCAGTCGAGCAATTGCGACCTGGGTTCAATAGGCGGTTGCTTTAGTTGCTTGAAGGAAACGCCGATCTCGAGGTAAAGAATATTGGGTCTTCCATTCACCGCGTTCTAACGTCTACAGTGAAGGTGCTCAGAGTATTTGTTAATTACGTGGTCATGCAAGAACCCTTTTCCGCGGCCTTCTCATCGAGTATAGAGGCAAGAATAGGTGTATAGTTTTGAGCCCTACATGTGGCTGTCTACACCGTGATGGCCGTTCACTGGGTGCCCTATGTGACTTCGACATGTCGCTCACGGTCGAATCCAAAGTAGATCTTGGCCATCTACACCTTCTTACCGCTCCCCTCCAAGATAGTAGTCCACCTGATGCCGTTTCACCGTTGGGGCTGACAGATCGATATGATGTACGGCATCGTGCGCCGAGTGAAAAAACGACCTTATGCCGAAAGTCGGGCCGCAAACAAAAACCACTGCAATCGTGGGAGAAGCGTGGGCAAGAAACAAGAAAACGGCGTTTGTGCTTGCCTAGAAGACCTCGTTCTGTCTACAAACCTAGCTTGTGGTCCGTCAAAGTCCCCCATCAACGCCGAAATCTGTTTTGCCCAATGAGGCGGTATTCCATCCAAGCTTTTCGAGAAGGGATCTGTGCTTGCTGTGCGAAGATGAACTGTCAAGAACGTCTCGAGCCGCGCCTTGCATTAGTCGCCCGGATCGCCGGGACAGCCTTTGCACGTTAAGCTTAAACCAGCTTCCTCAGCTGTCCAAGATCTCAAATTAGGCATCTCCCGTTTCGCCTGGCTCCATTTGGTCGGTTTGGTATCGATGTCGCGTGTAGGCTGCGGAGCTCCGACCACCGTGACTCCATGCAACGTCTGTTTCAACTGTTCAATTACCGGTTGCCCTTTGCACAGCCGTAGAGTTTAATGTGTACTGGGCTGAGATGAAAATGAGAAGAGAGAAGAAGAAGAAGAAACAAAAAAAGCATTGTCGATTCTGTTTACACAGCCTGTCGGTCCCCAGGGCATCAAGAATTTTTTTTCGTCTTAACTACTGTTCAAGCCTCATGGACCCCTCGGGTCTTGAACCAAACCGCAGTCCCAAGCTTCTTCATCTTTGCGATCATCGGCGATGGCGCATCAAGGGTCACATCGAGAATTACGTTGAGGAGGCGCCCTTAGGCGACGTCAGTCGTACTCGTAGCGCTCTTGCACTTCAAGCTCGATTGTCGCAGGGGTAGGCCCAGTTCTGATCCTCCTCGACTTAGTAGTAAGATCGTTGACACATATCTCAAAAGCCCTATTTGTCTAAACCCCGTTAGGGGCATCGTTCTGTCCATGATATAGTCGGACTTCCCACTCCTCCCGCTCGAAATCGGAATGAAGTTGGCAATGGATTCATCTTCGTAAAAGGGGTATGACGTGTCTCTGATCATGTCCTATTGCTCCGGCTTACCGGCACGTCGAGCTCAACCCACCTTCAATGGTATGCGTCCGATCGTACCCAAGCTTGGGGACGTATCGTCCACCATAAAGCATCGATAATCAGCCAGTAATCAGGCTCTTTCTGGATCCGAATGGTGAATCGAGCTCCCAAGAGATATTCCTGGATGACGCAGGACGCTTATATCAATGCACGGATAATCAACATTCCACGCGACGCTGCTCAACAGACCAAAACCTTCCGCCAGCACAAGCCACGGCAACACTGTCGTCACTGGCGCACGATCGACCCCGGGTAACAGTGGTGAAGGAGGGAACGGCCGTTGATGTTGCGATTCTGTACTCTAGGGTAGATAATGGAGGAGATGTGGGGGTAGCCTTTGGCAAGAGACGAAACAATATCCGTACTCGCCAGCCGTTCCGAGATGATGCCACCACCGGGATCCCCCTTATCACCCTCATGAACCACTCACAGGACCCCGAAACAGGCCCGAGCACCTGCCATGCATGCAACCTTAACCTCTTGCTCTCCACCCGTTTTGGGTCGCAGTTCGCCATTCATCTCATCTTTGGACGTGTCGCAGCTATGCTTAACGTTAAAGTATGCCGCCTACCGGCATGCTGCCGATACTACAGGTACGAACACGGTGCCGTCCGGTTACGGTTCCTAGATTCATGCTTCGACGTGTGGCTATGCAGGGAGCCTGGCCTGCCTTCTCTGCGGTACTCGAAACCTGGAACCCGCTCAGCCGTTCCTTTTCGGTGGTTGGTCCGTGGTCTCCAAGTTGTCAAGTGCGCGTAAGCCTGCCGATGACAGGTAAAGGCATACAGGCAAGTCCCGGCTTGGCACCCACGAAACAACACCACAGACGGTAGTCGTCTGCTTTCAGATACCCTCGCGTCAGCGAAACAAAGATGCCGAACACGAGAACCGTCATCAGATTGGAGACCCTAGTCGTTCATGTGTAGACCGTAGCTGTGTTTGACGTCTTAGACGGCCGGTACAAGCAGCAACCGATGATGCCACCTTTCTGATCTCTTTGCGAGTGCGAACTATATTATCATCTATTACGACGAACTCGAACGACAAACTATTATAAAGGCGTTCCATCTCCCGCCGGCAGAAACTGGATACTCATCAACACACACAACAGCCTCTCACACAACAGCCTCTCACGTAAAGACCCAGCCATCTCACAAGCTACAATCACCTCAATTGCCTACCTTCAACCTGTTCCTATTACATCACATTACAATGCATACCCAATATTTGGCACTTGCTCTCCTCGGCCGGGCTGCTTTTCTCGCTGCCGCCCCTCTCAATTCCAGAGCAGCCTTCGAGAAACGCGACAATCTCGCCACCATCGAGACAGCCCTCGCCCCCGTCTTCGTCGCGCTTTCGGGCGTCGATCTCGCTACCGTATCTCTCGACGGTACCCCTGCCTCAGCAAATAGGCTAATGGCCGCCTCGCAAGAGGCCCAGACCGCCGTCAACGAAGCAACCATCATAGTCCGCGCTACTGGGGACCTCACCGTCGGCAAATCACTCAAGCTGCGCAAATCCACAGAGACCCTTGCCGCTCAGACAAAGACAACCCTCAACGACCTGGTCTCTCGCAAACCCATTCTCGATCAGCTCGGCGCCAGCAACATTGCCCTTGCGACCCTCGAACAGCAGGAGGCCGCCACTATGTCGCTGAGCGATGCGCTGACCCAAAAGATCCCAATGATCGGACAGCCGGAAGCCGCATCCGAGAAGTCCAACATGCAGGCCATGTTCAGCCAGGCCATCGCCGTTTACGCCGTCCCCGCGACTCCAGTCGTCCCAGTTGTACCAGTCGTCCCCGCTGTACCAGTTGTCCCCGTTACACCGGCCGTCCCCGCCCCGGCTCCTATAATTATTGCAACCAAGGAGGCAAAGGGTAGCGCTCACGACGTCGATGCCCCAGTTGAGAATTAGGCGTAGCATAAGGACAGGAGCATTTTGATTAAGCTTGATGGGTATTAGCGAATTATGGTTGATTTCAAGATCATTTCATAGCCGGCGTTTCATAGCACGGCTGTCCAGGTCGAGGAGATGATAAGCGATAGCGTCTAGTTTTTCCGTGGATTTGATACGACTAGATAGAATGACACGACACTCATTTCAAACATAGCGTTTCTTCGCCGTGACATTATTCCACATGATTCGTATGTTACCCTGTCACTCGTTGAAAGCGTACGCAATCTTAGAACTAGTAATTAGGATTGCTGCTAATACACGTTCATACCTTCTTTGTCGTTGCTGCCTTGACCTGAACTATATGTCTACGCTGATTGTGTCCCGGCGCTGATGTAAGATGGGAAACCTGATTTGAAGGCGGCTTGTATGCTGCACCATTCGTCTTCGAAGGATTGCCATTTGAAACTCCGAAACAGATTGTCTTCGTTTGCCCATGAAATGTGACATTCTCCGTCGTCCTTGATGTGTCCGGCCAAACACTGTGCCAAAATAGAAGTCTCCCCCCCCCAGACTTATCGCTGGACAGGCGATACGGGTTACCAAGCAAGCCACTTTGCTACAATGATGGTTCTCCACTTTGCCCGATTCACATGTTGGGCAAAATCTAGTTTTTAGGTAACCAAAATCCGAAGAAACTTCCACCTTGCCTCAATAAAGTATGAACATACCATGGTACTCAGCACTTGATTTAGAAATGATCAGTACACAGGTCATATATTGTCTTACCTTGGAACGTGATACTCTTGACCGTGTATATAGCTAGGTCCCCCCCTCTTCGACGAAGCTGCTGTCGTCGAGGCTTTTCTTCTCCCCAACTTTACACACATAAACCATTCAATTCTTCATACCTTGGAACTCTGTAAAACGAGCGCCAGCCCCTCTACTACTTTCTCACTTCGAACCACTGGTGATGCTAGGCTTCCTCCAGACACGACAGTCACTCAACCAAAAGTAAGCCGGTTACCACGATGAAGCTCAGCACGCTCGCCGTAGTCTTGGCCCACTTCGCCCTCCTCGCGACCACCGGAAGCGTTGGACGTTACCGCTACGGTCCGAACCGAAACGTCAAGTTGGCGCACATACCTGCATGTGTCGCGAAATGCATGAAAGAACTCGAGTGGCGCCTAGAGGAGAAGGAGATCCCCCTATCCATCATCGTATGGTGCGACATGACGTCGCCGCCTCACCGCGCCGACTGGGTCATTTTTGGCCGCAAGATGGACGAATGCAAAATGGTCCAGTGCACCAACGTCGGGGCCTGGTACGACATGGCGGCATGGCACTGGAGAAACTGCCATTGGCACGACCATTACAACGCCAGCTTGGCTTGGGTCAACGACTACCGCGTGAGCGCGTGGTGGCCAAACGACGAGGGTCGCCCGAGGCCGCCGAGTCACGAGAGTTGGATCTCGGAGAACAGAACAGCGCCCCCGGAATCTCCGGACCCCGAACGATAGGACCGGATCAGTGGATCCTTGCACCGCGTAGATGGGGCCTTGGACTTTCTGGTCCCGGTAATTTTCTTTTGGGTCGGGCGGCTGCCGCTGACGTTATTGTCAGAAAATACGCGGAACATGGTGTTGTTGATTTCAGCCCTTATGATCAGTCGATTCAACTGGATAATTCCATAGTTGAGCTTCACACGGTCACTGCTACCAAATAGGGCATGGTTTCATACCCCGCAGACTTTCCACGCAATAATATATACTCACTTGCCCCACGGTGTATCTCCGTCTTTGTTTGTAGATGACGAGTGCATATCTTATAGGTCTCTACTTTCATGGTTTTTTCCACGCTTGTTGAGAGGAAAATTTCGTCTTCCTAGGTGAATCCTTAGCTATCTCACATAGCCTACAGGTAATCTGGAGTAATTGTCATATCCCACGGTTTCAGGGAGCTTGAGATATTTCAGACAACAGGTGGCTGGCGAACAAGATGCTTATACCTTTTATATCACCACCGTGGTTATTGGGCTTCAGGTATACTTGCATATACTCAGCTGGAGTCGTCAAATCAACCAAACCCCATCTCAATGAATCTCAGTCAACCGCATAAACAGCACCGCCGTATAGTTGACATTACTGTTATTGAAAGTCAGCATGCTTTGCTGCAGAGTAAATAACAGACATACTCAGATTCAACTGGCTCACTGACAAAGGGCCGGCCGAGAAAACTCAGCTGGAACACATGCTTTGAGGTATTGGTTCCACACACTCAAGTGAGTCGGAACCGCTATGATACAAACTTCTCGGGTGAGCCGGATGCCGCATGAGCTTAGAAAAAGCCGGTCCAACGTAAGCAGTAATTTCATGTTGATGGTTGTGCAACCGACCATCTTTGTCGTGGGATGAGGGATATGGCTTCCATGCCCGTGAGTTACGTATGCCAACCTTTAATGTTGCCTAGAATGACCAAGCATGTTCACCATAACTTACCGTGGTCCACCAGAGTCTGGCGTAACCAAGATGCAGGGATTTGCTGGTCACGTCGCCGACACCTGGCCGAGACGTGCAGAGAGATCGTCCCTCGGCATGCAGTAAGTGACATGGTTACCCTATTCGGCTGCCGATGGAACTCTAAGTATTCTGAGTAACTCGCATCCTATATAAACCGCGGGGGTTCTCCTTCTTCCTCACTTCAAATTCAATCACTCAAAGCCTACCACTCGGATTGACAATTATGGACCTCTCAACGCTTACCAAGAAGACGATCAAAGTCTCCCGCGGCTTCACATACACATATTATACCTCGACGGCCCGAGGCTCTAAGCCGACTCTCATCCTCTTTCACGGGTGGCCCGATACTGCAAGGCTATGGGCCGGCCTCATCAACGACCATCTTCTTCCCCAGGGCTATGGCATCATTGCCTTGGATACCCTCGGATACGGCGGGTCTTCCAAGCCGACCGACGAGAAGGCATACGCGTACGACTATGTCACAGCTGACATTGTTTCGATCCTCGACGCCGAAGGCATCGGCAAGGTGATCTCTCTCGGCCACGATTGGGGCTCCGTGACTGCCCAGCGGCTATACAACTTTCACCCAGCCCGCGTCTGTGGCGTTGTCATCCTTAATGTGACCTACAATCCCCCCACGGGCCATTTCAACCTCGATGAGACCATCGAATCGACCAAAAAGGCGTTCGGCCGCGGCATCTTCGAATACTGGCGCTTCTTCACCGCCGAAGACGCCGTCGGGATCATGAACAAGAACCTGGAGTCCGTCTACACCGTCGGTTTCGGCGAGCCCGAGACCTGGCTCGAGACCTTTTGCACCCCTGACGGGATGCGCCGCTTCATCAGCGAAGGCCGCACGCAGCCGACACTGCCGTTCGCGACGCCCGAGCACAAGGCGGACTTCATGGAACGCTTCAGCAAGGACGAGGATGGAGGGTTCGCGGCGCCGTGTTGCATGTACAAGGCCATGGCCTCCGGCATCCAGGCCGAGGCGGACAAGAATGTGGCCGAGGAAGCGAAGACGGTGAAGGTGCCTGTGTTATACTGGGGCGGCACACGGGACTTCGTGTGCAGACCGGAGATGTTGCAGAAAAGCATAGACGATGGCCTGCTACCTGACGTGAAGAGCGTTACCCGGGACGGAGGGCATTGGGCTTGTCTTGAGAAGCCTGATGAGTTCGGACAAGACGTGGTGGAATGGTTGCAGGAGCGGTTTGCATAGGGCCACGCAGTACAGGATGCCGCCGAACGGAACGAGCATCTATCTAGGACATGTCATTTCAGTCAGTTGGGTGGCATGTTCTGGAGCTGCAAGAAACGCACGAACGGTCACAATCAATGGAGACCAACTTCCTTAAAAAGCCTAGTAGTTGCAGTTGAACGAGCCAACAAGGCTTTCTCATTCGCTCGAAGCCAGGGCATTACAAGCACATAGCCTCGGCGAACTGGGTCTATCTGTACAATACGGAGTGCACCATGCATGTTGGCTGCTATAACCAACGGCGCAGAACTCAGGATCCCAGCCCGCCGTTATAAGAGGGGACTGACGGGATCCCACTTCCTCTTTCTTCTTCAGCATTTTTTACTATGTTCTTTGTCGCAAAGGCGTTTTCGCTATTTCGCTTGAATCATCGCCATCATGTCTACTTCTCCAAATCCCGTCATAGAGTCAACCGGGACTGCCAGCGTCACTGCGCCTGTTTCTGGGCTCACTGGAGAACTAATCGCAATTGTGGGCATCCCGGGTTTATAGCGGTGGTGAAGTCGAGCATGTGCTGAATCGAACTTTCGCAGGACCCCGGAGTGGAAGACACCGCTAATGTTGAGTCTGAGGCAGAGACCAGAAGGTACGCTTTTGAAGAGGGTATTCTTTCGGGCCGAACAGAGGCATACTGAACATTAAGAAGCATTGTTTCCGCGTCCACTGCCTCATTGACAGAGAGCATTACCGAATACCGCCGTCTCCATGGCCGGACGTACACGCAAAAAGTAGACTACTGGGGCCCAAACGATGAAAGACAGAACGAAGGACTCGATTTTAAGTAAGTGCAGTGGTCACGTTGAGATTGCCATCAAAACGCTGACGCTCAACGACAGTCATTACTGGATGACCCTGTTCTTGGGCGACAAGCTATTCATTTCCCCACTAGACGAAAACCCCCATATGAGTAGTCCCGCATCAGTTAAACCATCGCTTCTGGTTTTGACGAACCACTCTTGTGAAAGGTGGTGCTTGATGTAGGCACCGGAACCGGTATCTGGGCGATGTGAGTTGCACATCAGTCACTAGTCATGAAAGACTATGCAGTCGCGAGAATATCAGCTTACTGGAGACAGTGACTTTGCCGACGATTTCCCATCCGCCGAGGTTTTTGGCGTCGATGTTTCACCGATCCAGCCAAGCTGGGTCCCGCCGAATTGCAAGTTCCAGATTGACAACATCGACCAAGAATGGACCTGGCCGGCGGGCTACTTTGACTTGATCCACATTCGAAACCTCGAAGGATGTATCTCTGATTGGCAGGCACTTTACCAACGGGCCTTTGAATGCACCAAGCCCGGCGGACACATTGAAATCAAAGAGTTTGATATTCAGTGCCGCTCTCGGCTACCAGGTGTCACCCTCGATGACGAGCACCCCTTCAACACTTGGCCCAAGTATCTCCTCGGTGCAGCTAGCAAACTTGGAAAGGTCGGGCTGCAATGTCGTGATCATGGTATAGCCAAGAATCTTGAGCTAGCTGGCTACGTCGATGTTGTTGAGAAGCGATGGCCCGTTCCGGTTGGCCCATGGGCCAAGGACCCTCTCCTGAAAGCGGTCGGCGCAGGCACTCTGGAATATCTCGACCAGTCGCTCGAGGGGTTCGGAACTTTTCTTCTTAAAGAGGTTATGGGGTGGGAGTACGCAGAGATCTTGGTCTTCGTCAGCGAATTCCGGAAAGCGCTCAAAGACTCCAAAACACAGCCGGTGTTTGACCTGTAAGTACGTTTATTCGACGTATAGGAAGGAAGACTGACGTTCTCTAGGCATGTTGTCTATGCGCGCAAGCCGGAAGCAAAGGCAGACAGCTGATTGATTGAGTCGGTATTGGCATCCACAGCACCCGAGCCAGTGATTGATGGGCAATTGGAAATCCGTAAAACGTAGGATCTCGGTGTTTTAACTTAGAAAGAAGAGAGTGTGTGCAAGGCAGCATCAGTTTTGAAACCCATAATCAAATACCAAGAAGCCAAGTGTAAAGTGCAAAGGGAGGCAAACCAATCTATCTATCTATAAAAATGCTATCTGAATGGACGCTGCCATAGGTAGTGTAATGGACGTCTACTCTGGAGCATGCTCTTGTGGTCAGTTAGGCCGCACGTTCTAGAGCCATTGCAAGAAACGCTCGAACAGCTGTAGTCAATAGGGAGTAATTTTGTAGGGATAACCTAGTGAGTGCATAACTAGACACGGCCGTGGCGGGGGCACCTAATCGAATTGCTATCTCCGAGTGATTTATACAAACACAAAACCAAAAACAAAAGGTCTACCAATCCATTCATTGTCTTGAATTGGTATTGGACGATCAGGGGATTGAACCCTGGGCCTCCCGCAGGCATGAATAGGGAAATGCAAAGCGGGCGCTCTACCACTGAGCTAAACGCCCGGTGGCTACGACGCGGCGAAATGACGCCGCAATCGGATGTTCCCGAAGGCCGAAAGTGAGCTTGAGAATCCCAGCCATCATCCATACCCGCCGCCCTCTGTCACCTGGGCGGAGACTCAAGGTACATACAGCAAAGGCCATGGCGATAAGACACAACCGAAACCGAACCCTAAGTGGGTTGCGACTTTGTCTCCCCCTCTTCGCCCCGCAATGATACAGTAAACCCGACACAAGGTGAAGTCTAGAGCTAATGCAATCGGGTTGCGGGAACCGCATGGTTCCGATAGGTTCTTATGGAATTCGCGTCGTGCCCAATGCAACGCCGAGCGAGGCTTAGCCTCGATTTCTCCCCTTGGTGTAGTTGGTTCATCACGTTCGACTGTAATGGTTACATTGTCATCGAAAGGTCTCTAGTTCGATTCTGGAAGGGGAGAGAGCCTATGTTTTTACCTTTTTTCCTCTTTGCAAGCACGTGTGATACAACCGGTACTCGAATCCTCCGTTTGTTTCGTGTTACGAGTGATTACTTGATGGTGTTATGTCTGTCTTTTTCCGCAAAAACGGCGGTCGCGCCATTTCACCCTTTGGGATACCAAATAAGACAAAGTTGACTGAGCAATAGTAACTGACCCTCTTTTGTAAGATCGAAACTCGGTCTTTCGCTCCGCAAAATGTAGACCGGTTATCACATCGCTGACAGATAACATGAAGCAACTATCACCGCAATCGCTTCCCTCCTCAGACATCCCGGTTGTCTTCCCGCCCTGACCTCTGCCCCATGCCCCCGTCAACGTCGATACCCGCGCTGCGTTCCTCTTTGATCGCGTCTCTCGCCGCTTGCTGCTCCTGCTTCTTCCTGTCACACCGTCAGCACCGGATAACTCACGATGAAAGTCACCTGTGACTCTGCGCCGGAGGGGCGGGCACTCACCTCTCGAGCCCGCTGCCAAAGTCGTCGATCCGGACCTCATGCTGGCCGGGCGCCATCTGCGTCCCGCTCTTCCTCTCCACGGCGTCCGCGACCTTGCCCTCGGCCAGCGTCTCCATCTGCTCCGCCTCGACGTTGGGGTTCTCCGGCCCCTTGCGCGACTCGCCCTCGGTGACGTACGCCGTGTTCTCGCGCTCCGTCGCGTCCGCGGGGCCCGAGGAGCGCACGCCGGCTGCCAGGGAGCTCGGCGTAGCGTCGTCGGCGGACCGGGCCTGCGTCCGCGGGAAGGGCGTACGGCCCTGCGCCGCATCGCGCGCGGCATTCTCGTCCTGCTGGGCGCGGGAGGCGGCGGCATCGTCCTCTGCGGGGTTTCTCGTTGCCGGGTTTGCGGCCGCGGTGTAGGCTGCCGCCTTGGGGGGTTGGGAGGGCATCGAGGCTGACATGTTTTAGTGGCCGAGTGAGAGCTTACTGTGTGTTTGATGATGTTTATGAGATTTGTATGTGAGCTTGAATGATCTTGGCTGAAGTCTTGGCCAACTCTGAGGCTGTTTACTGAGTGCAATGAATGAGATATATTCTCGACATGAAAGTTTCTAGTTGCACAGGTCGTCCATATGAACGTTCCAATGATATCAGTGACCGTTCGATGACGTCGATGGGCGGGCGGCCGTGGATCGACGCTTTCTTTCGCCCGATGAGAAAAGGCGGGAAAAAAGGGGAACACTGCCGACTAATTTCCCCCCCATCTCCGTCATCGCAAACCCGCAATCAAAGTCGGTTAATCACCCTCTGTAGCCATGGAAAAGCGGTTTACCCAAACCGATTGCGATTGCAGATTGCCACCGGTCAGATTGCCCTCCAACACCCGCTTTCCGACGCTGGCTTTACTTGTATACAGCCGTTACTTGGAGAGTCAAGCCGCTGCAAGTCAAATAGACGAAACGCTGCTGCACTAGTTTGGGAGGAGCTTGCTACCGGAAGCCGGCGACGGCGGGGCTCGGCATCCCCCTCGGTGATGGGCTCCGGTAGCCGCCGGCCGGTGCCCCGTTGCGATGTCCGACTTACTGGAGACGCCGACTACTCCCGCTGGGCGGCAGAAGCTACGCGCGACCAACGACCAAGGTTTCTGCACATTGGCTCCTCCGTACTCCACATTATAGCGAAACATCAATTCAGCTTCGCATCGTTGAGCGGCTTGGGCCGGGGGATACGGCAGGACTTACTCAGTACAAGATGATTACAAAATCCGTGGAATCCTTCATTGTGATGCCAACCATGACTCCTGTCTCTTTGTCTTTATGCGGCATCAGCAGCCTACATCCGACCCCCTCCCCCGATACCGACCTGACAGCCTTCAACCTTGATGAGGGTTCTCAACAAACCATCGACCCCCCCCCGTGTGGATGACGATTGTTGGCCATAGCACCCTGTGAGCACATGTTCGTTCCGTAACTGAATTCGTCCGAAGACCGTCCCCAACGATGCGGTGCGATATCCTCTCGTCGGGATTGGGTCGCTGGCGCGGGGTCATCCCCCCTTCTCCGCTCGCGGTCGATGCCAAAACCGCATCACCACCAATGCGACGACACGGCATCCCATCTATCCTGTACGAGATAGCCTGGACTCCCCATCCCGTATCCAAATCTCATTCGCAGACTCGCATTTCTAGTTCAGCCAAGACAAACTATCTTTCGGGACGGGGGTTTAGAGGTTTAGAGCATCCGCACACATGGCTCCGATTCGGCGTCCACATGGGCCGCCGAGAACTGGCGAGCAATGTTTGGCCCGATGTCTTTCGGTTTCGTTTTCCCACATTGTAGAATCGGAGTCTCAAATCGCGTGCTATGGCGTAAAGTTTCGCCTCCATCGCCGTCGCGCTTTGTCCGAAGTGGTGTGCAGTCGGGGCACAGCAGGGGCTGTATAAGATACGGCCGAGGCCCTCTGTCGAGACATTGTGTGGCCGTCTTCAGCTCTACGTGAAGCAATTTTGAACGCGACACTTCTTCAGCAATGTCTCCATCCGCAACACAGGCCGCGTCGGCCAAGGTCGAGGGCCCCAAATCCAAAGTCCTGCCCCCGAAAGAACCCCAGCCCGCGTCCGACATGCCGTCTCGAGATGGGGCGCTGCCCGAGGTCCGGACGGGCCACAAGGAGCCCCTTAAGCCGACCGGCGCTCTAGACCGGTTCGAGCACTTTGACGTGACGCCCGTCATCGGCCGCGAGTACCCGACCGTGAATTTGAAGGAGCTCATGAGGGCTTCAAATTCTGACATACTGATCCGCGACCTGGCAATCACCAGTACGTCCGGCCTCCCGCCGGGATTTCAGTATGTATGAACTAACGAGAACCCAGTCTCGCAACGCGGCGTCGTCTTCTTCCGCAAGCAGGACAACATGGACGACGAACTGCAGAAGGAGCTCGTCCAGCGACTCGGCGAGCTCTCCGGGAAGCCGTCGACCTCAAAGCTCCACATCCACCCCCTCAACAACTCGGAGAGGGGCGGCACCCATGACGACGAGATCAGCGTCATCTCGTCGGCGCAGTCCAAGAAGCTGGACCTGTACCGCTTCCTGGGCTACGACCAGAAACAGACGCAGAAGGGGCAGTGGCACTCGGACATCGCCTTTGAGCCGGTGCCGAGCGACTACTCTCTGCTGCGGCTCACGCAACTGCCAAAGACTGGAGGAGGTCGGGGGCCCCCCTTCCCTACCTATTGCGTGCTGTTTGTTCCACCCTGCTGACGTGTGCATCCAGACACACTCTGGGCCTCGGGCTACGAGGTCTACGACCGGATATCGAAGCCGCTCCAGGAGTTCCTCGAGACGCTGACGGCGACGTCCGCCCAGCCGGGCTTCAACGCGACGGCGGAGAAGAACGGGTTCAAGCTCTACGCCGCGGCCCGCGGCGCGCCCGAGAACGTGGGCGAGGTCCTCGAGGCCGTCCACCCGGTCGTCCGCACCAACCCGGTGACCGGGTGGAAGAGCATCTTCGGCGCGGGCCATCACGGGGCCAGGATCAACGGGCTGTCGAACGAGGAGTCGAGGCACTTCCTCGGCTGGTTCCTGCAGCTGATCGTCGAGAACCACGACCTGCAGGTGCGGCACCGCTGGCAAAACGTAAACGACGTCGCCATCTGGGACAACCGCTCGGCGTACCACGCGGCCACGCCGGACTACCTGTACGAGGGCCTGGGGGAGAGGAGAGGGTCGCGCGCGGTGAGCCTCGGCGAGAGGCCGTACTTTGACCCCCAGAGCCTGAGCAGGCGGGAGGCTCTGCGGGCCGAGGCCGAGGCCATGGCCGGCCCGGAGTCGGGCTCGAGCTAAAGGGGAGAAGAAAGCGTAGGAAGTATAGCGCAGATATTATAGGACTGGGGTGTGCGAGATCGACCAGGGTCGGAATAGGGCCTGCGTTTCTCGGTGGTGGATTATTGTCCACGCATGAATTAGTGCGTACTGTACGTCGACGAACACGCTATCTCTAGCTTATTCTAATCAACTTTCGGATGACCTTATTGAACGCATCATGCTGCCTGCGCCTAAACGGATTGTATTCGTAGAGACAGAGTTCGGGCGAAGGATGGAGACAAGGTTGTAGGCCAGCCAGCGTCCGCCCTCTCCCCCGGCACTTAGTGGAGTCCAGAGCCAAACCTATGGCTGAGCTGATGCGACTGCTGGGTCAAACAGCGAGCAGGTTTGCCCCAGCGGCCCTTCAGGACTGACCGGACAGTCGTTCACAACCGCTTGGTTTGTGACGTTTCTTTGGGTTGCATCGTCCCTTGATACTAGCGGCCAACGGTGACCTGAGCCTCTTTGGCGGACACTCGGCAAACGAGATGGAATAGTGTCGAGCGACACACATATGGGACTATTCATCCGCAGCCACTGCTTGAGGCATTTGATGATCGCCCCCCCCCCCCCCCCTGCCGTCAAAGGCAGATGAACCGATTCTTCAGCGGGGAGCGATTAGATTGAAACGCGCTTGTCTCTCGTTGTTTCATCGAAACTTGGTTTGGTTTAGCATAGATTTCTGTATACGAGAGGACTGGAGAGTCGGTGGCCGAGGGACATTTTGGGCAAAGGACGGACGGACCAAAGATGGAAGGAAAGACAGAGTCATAGTAGTTTGTGTTGCATGTTTCCTTGTATCAGTCGCAGCTGGGATGATGATTAATTTATTCATGGCCGATGTTTGATGATGGAAGAAGACGGAAAGACATGCCGCGAACAACAGTTACGTGTCCCGACACCGGACCGAGATACGTACCCTGAACACACCGGCCAGCGGCAGCCGAGAGCGCCCGTCCCCGCCGCGGCCCGCGCGTCGCTCCGTTTCCGAGACATAAACCCTCCGAAAGGACACGCGGTAAGCTGCCAGCGGGATGAAATGAAACCCAGAGCCTCCCAGCCTCCAGCCTCCAGCACCAGCACCAGCCAGATTACCCAGAGCCGCCTGGACTTAAAGTTTCAGGGGCAACGCCCACAAGTCAGATCTCCCGTCACAGAACAGCCACGCTCAGGGGGGGGGAGCCTGGTTTTTGTGATCTCCCCCCTGCAAGGTCTGCAAGGGCGCGATGTGCCTGGCACGGGGCCGGGGGGGGGGGGGGAAACGTCTCTACCTATGCCGCTTCGGGTAAACTCGACTGTACCTCAAACCTTTCAAAAACCTGCCTCGACACGAACACACCGCCTCGAATCATGACAGGCGCTGTCCCACGTCCGGTTCTTGGGAGCCAGAGCTGAAACGGCCTCATCAATCGATACCGACTTTATCTCTTCCTCATCCCCTCCCACCGTGCCTCCCTAATTACCCATCCGTCGCGAGTGCATATTGACATTACTCTGTACCCTCTCCCCTTCCCTTCCTTTAGCCGATTTAGCCGTCTCATGCCTGCTCAACTCCGGTGATCTTGCCTCAGCCTTAACCCAACTGAATGGATGATTGCGCGGGCGGAGGAGCCCAATGGACGGCTGCCGTCGTATTCTGCATCTCTCCCGAGCGCCACCAACACTCGGCGGTAGAGAAAGGAGGGGGAGCAGAGCTGGCATCGCATCAGCCATGAGTACTCCGTATCAATACTACTTACCAAGTAATAGTACTTACTACGTAGTATCCTTCCGCCCAGGCTGATTGACCCCGCATGTCCTGATGGAGCTGTTCTTAGCATGAAGCCGAATGCGAACAAAGTATCATCAACGGGGGACCGTGAATCTGGGCAATCTCAGCACATGTTGATCCCGTAGTTCTGACTCGACACTGCTCGCCAAAGACGCTCCAGTCTCCCTCTCGCGATTCATTTCATCGTGTGTAAGTGTGATCATGTACATAATCACACTCCCAAACGGAACCGCTTCATCACCGCCCCCC